>CAJHQP010004264.1:0-57459 GCA_905132765.1 Moricandia arvensis | reverse complement strand
ATCTCTAATGGTGATATTCATTATTTGAGTCCTTAATTTTTTTTAAAATTTCTTTTTTTACAGATTAGAAAAAAAATATCAATTAACCGTGCGTCGCCACGTGTTTCAGGGACCCGCAAATAGTGTAAGGACTCAATAAAAAAGAGTTTTTATTTAAAAAATTTAAGGATGAAATTCTTAACGTTTAGTGTGGTATACTAATTATTTAATTATTTTTTTTCTTAAACACTCTCTTTTAAAGATCTTCGTTGGACATAAGCTCTTATGTCTCTCATGTCTTTCGGCTCATGTTTTTGTTGTTGTTGCAATCGAATTGGTAAACCGAATGATCCTTTTTAATCCAGTTTGGATAAAGTGAAAAATCTATTAATTAAAAAATTAATAAAACCCGGTAAAAAAAACTAAAACCATGTTATTAACTTATGACCTACGGCGTTTGGTCCAATAAAAAACTCATAAAAATCTTGTAATACTTCTTTAAAATTGGTTAAACTTCTCATATGCTTTTAATATTATGTAAAATTGAATAAGTTATTTAATTTTTGTTTTCTTATACTTTGACGAAAATTTAGTGTGTCACTGGAAGTAAATAAAAATGATTAAATAAAACCAAAACTTATTGATATGATAGTATTAATTTATTTTCATTATTGAAAATCAAATATGAATTTGTAATTTTAATTTATTTTAGATTTAAAAGGTAATTTATAATAATAAATTATTTATTTATTATCTTAATTTTAGCCAAAGTTATAATTTGGTATTAAAAAATTAGTTAACCTATTTTTCAAGTCATATGAAAATTGAGATTAAAATAAAAAGCAAAAGATTTAATTATATTTTGTAAATTAAACATGAATTTTTGATATTATTTTATATTTTTTGATAATTGATAATGAATATAATATTTATTAGAATTTATTAATCTATTGATCCATTGTTTAACCATGGTTGACTCAGTGATCTAGGGAGTAATCCGGTTCAGTGTATCGGTCAGGATTAAAAACATTGTGTTCTTCATTTCATCTTTGTTTGTGATGAGATGTTTATGTTAAACCGTTGTAAACCTTTCATCAACAATGTGTCGTTTGACCTTCCTCAAAAGTTCAAGGTTTTAAAAACCAACAAAATGTAAAGTCTTTTACAAAAGGAAACCAATGACTAAGCCGCTTATTTCCTTACAACATATGATAAACCCGCAAATATAAAGACGATTCAGTAAAAGTATACAAGCATCAAAGTGCTTGAACAAACTCGTTACTAGAATCAAAGCCACAAATCAGCAAAACAAAAGAGAAGCCATTCTTTAGCTGCTGAATCCGTCTTCGAAAGACTAGACCCAAAGTTGAAACCACCCTTCAAACCAAGACTTAAGCATACCCCGGAACAAACCAGAAGCTCTTCAAGAACCAAGCATCTGATGGTTTAGGCCATGTGATTGTACTCGTCGCAAGATCGAATATACCACTATTAATTTTTCTGCCGGGATAGAAATAATCTGCACCTGGCCAAAGATCATAATCAATGAAACAGATTGAATCACTCTTGATTCCCTCACCATTAATCTCTTTGATCGGAGATCTAACTGTGACTCCATGACCAAATATCAGCACCTCACCTCCAAGAGTGTCTACTCTTTCCCAGTTACCACTTTCAAAGTTCATCTTAAACATGTAAAACAAACGTTTCTCTAGTAACATTTTTAAGCTCAGAACAATCAAAACCTCTCCTGAGTTGGTAACCGCTACGTTCTTCTTCCACACATGTTCCCTAGGTTGTGAAACATAGTGAAACTTGTGGTTACGATATGGGTTCCCTTCCACAATCTCATTAACCGAGTCTCCAGACAAATCAAGAACCTTGACGTAATCATCAGAAGTAAACACATAAAGCTTGTTGTCCTTATACGCCATGGATCTACACCGTGTGCCTTCAAGGTTACACCAGGCATCATCTCCTTTCTTGTATGAGTACAAGTAATGTTCTTTGTAACTCCAGGCTACAACATAGTCCCCTGTTCTCTCATTCATCCAAACACAAGCTGATACGTGCGAAGAGGTTACGCTGATACAACGCACGTTGAAGGTAACTTGATCAAAACGCAATGTCTTGATAGATGGAAGGTTGATCCTTTCGCAAGTAAACACATTCAAAAGATACATATCTAGACGAGAATCAATGATCAAGACCCAGTTGCCATAACTAGCCACGACACAGCTTTTCGAGAAGTCGGTTCCCGGATGTTTAGTTTCGATGGGTTTGTCTTGTTCAGGATCGAATAACAGAGTAGAAGACTTACGTAATAGGATTCGCCATGGATACAGAGGTCGCGTACATGTTGTGGAGACAGAGTACCAGCTTAAGCAAACAGTTCTTGCTCGATGAAAATCTTTGGTGTTTAGGGTCTCGAGGATTGATCTCAGATTATCCGTACAAAGTTTGGACCAATCATACCGCACTCTAGACATTGTTGTCGTCTGTCCGGATCATTCCCAATTTTGTTTGTAATGCTGTTAATTAGGGTTTGGTTCTGAAATGGAATAGAAAATATTAATGGGCTGGAAAGTATATTAGTGGGCCTTAGCCCGTGACTAGAAAAGCACATGGTTTAAGCGTTCGTCGACTAGGAACAGGGGTTTGCTATAGATATAATCATATAAACGATGGTCTCGCTAATGGACCTTCCAGGTCCACTTTTCAAACTCTTTGATCCCAATAAGCAGCTTTAATTTTTTAGAAGTTCAAAATTCTTGTTTACTGATTTTTAAGTCATAATATGATATTTCTATATAAGTTAATCGCATTGACATGATATCACTAATCACTTTCCTATAGATATTCATTTTTTTTGCTACTTCTATCAAAGCATGTTTAACTTTGTAATTCTTTCTAGATATGTATTCAAAAAAATAAATGTATTTTAGTTTATCGGATACCTAAATCGGGATGTTACAATCTTGTTTCCTATTAGTTTTATGTATAAGGTTAGTGTTCAACAAAACACAAACTTCACCAAAGAGTAACAAAAATAAAACTTCGTTGGTGAACTATGCTAAACCTGTAGTGTAAAGTCAAAGAAAGCCTCTATAACAATCACAACACCGATTAATCAAGCATATAATTTTCCTTTTTGTGCACCAATTAAGCATATAATTATACCATTAAATTTCCAAGTATCAATAATACTAGTCTTTCCACATGAATCCAATTTGTCGATAAAGGGGTTGATTGCTTCGTACTCCGAGTTTAATTTGCTTTCTCCGTACAAAAATTTTAAATATTGATTTTGGATTTTGGAATATTGCGGGCGTAAAAGTCATGAACTTCTTATAAAAATCTCTTTTAAATTCCGAACGATCAGATACCTATCATGAGTTTGCGATTGCGATCCTCATCTTATCTACTGATGCAGAGAGAATATTTGAAAAATATTCTTAATACTATTATCTAGTTTATTATTAATAAACTAATTATTTTTATTATAATAAGATTTTTTATGATTTTTCTATATATAATCATTTAGGCTTAAGTTTATATTCAGTTTTATGATTTGATTAATAAAAACTAAGAATTCTTTTACCTTTTTTTTGGATAAAACTAGACTCTCAACTATCTCAAGAAGGCAATGTCTCCTAGATATTCTAAAAATCAATAGGTTATTTGCGTTATATATAGCTTCTTCTACACCATCAATGAAGCAGAGAAATTATTTGGAAAATATTCTTAATATTATTATCTAATTTATTATTAATAGGATATTAATTTTATTGTTTTAGAATTTTTATGGTTTCTTATATATAATGGCTTAGACTTAAATTTGTATTTAGTTTTATGATATGATTAATAAAATTGAGAGTTTTCTATTTATTCATTATTTTCGATAGATCTATAGAGATCTCAACGAATTTAAAAGAGCATTGATCTTATACATTAAAAGACTAAATAACATCTTCGTGTTCTTTCCATGGTTTGGTTCGAGGAATCTCCAGAGAAATCAAGAATCTTTATTTAATGATAAAAAGTATAGACATAAAGCTTGTTATCTTCTTTTTTTGAACATCAAAGCTTGTTATCTTTATAAGCATGTCTTCACATTGTGTGCATGTAATACTCCATCGCTATCACCATCACAATAGGTTACTACTTTCTTGTATAAGAAGATATACAATCGTTTGATAGCCCCAAACAATGATGAAATCTTCATTTCTCTATTTATCCACAAAACAGATGGCTTTGAGAATTGAGAACCTGAACTCATCCGAAGTCACGTGAAACTTGGTGCCGTATAGGTCAAGAAGTAGTCAAGGTTTATGTATTCATCGATATACTTATATAGAGAGGAAATAAGAAAGAACGATTTATCATTTATGTATGCAAACACCAAAACGATAAAAAAAAAACTATAAATCTCAATTAACAAACACTCATCAAGATATATCCAAAAAAAAAAAAAAAAGAAGCAGCACAAAAATAGTTTAATCTAATTATAACTCACGGAGACGAGGAATAAACCACCTCGCGTGACCATCCTTGTGAACATCAAAGACCATCTCCAACACTTGAACCAAAAGATCACCACAATAGAGAGACCCATCTCTGTAATAAATCGAGTCTGGTCTAGTCCCATCAACACCTGGTACAGTCACACCAAGATCAGTGATCCAAGCTTCTCCCTCTAAGCACTCCACCTCATCCCAACCTGTCCCTTCTGAGTTCATCTTTAAGATGTTGAAAACCTTATTTAACTGGTTCTTAACCATCAAAACCTCTCCAGAGACGGTAACACCGATCGTACCTCTCCGTCTTTCATCCCTAAACGGATCATCATCAACGTTGTCATGTAACGCTCTAGGGAGTTCTTGTGAGCAGTCCAAGATTCTGATTCGGTTTAACCGACTCAAAACGTAAAGCTTGTTGTCTTTGTAGACAATATCTTGACATCCATGGAGATTCTCAGGACCTTCTTTTGTAGGTATCTCTCTCCAAAAATCGAATCCATTCCTAGTATACATTATATAAGATAGACCTATCGACCAGACCACTAAGTAACCATTGGTTTTCTCGTCGACCCATAAAACCGCTTTTGTCCGTCTTAGAATGTTTTCTCCGGTTAATGATGATTGATTGATCATGAATGTGAACGTGTTGTCTTCTATTCTACAAACTTGTAGCCTCCCTTGGTGTGACTCTAATGGAGGTAGATCGATTCTTTCACGTGTGAAAACATTCAAAACGTATAGATTTGATCTAAGGTCTACCATTAAAAGCCAGCTTCCAGAAGTTACGAGACACATGTGAGTAGAGAAGTCATTGCCAAGATTTCTCAGTGTGTAAAGTTTACCTTCTTGGGGATTGAACACTTGGCATGTAGAGCTCTTTGGTCTTGTACGAGGGAACTTTATTATCCACGGAAACTTGTCTTGTATTGAAGAGATTTGTTTGCAAACTCTGTGCCAATTCTTGCAAACGGATCGTGCTTTTAGATAGTTAATGATGCTCAAACGTTCAAGGATTGATTGCAGAACGTCGGAGTTAATCTCCGACCACTTAACCTTGTTCGACATTGAGACTTTTACCTCAGACGAGTTGTAAAGTCTTGTTTATGTAGTGGTTGTTAACTCCTTTTCCAACTAGGAATAGGAAAAGTTGTCAAAGTATGTTTAGGTGTATCGTAATTATCCGTTTTTATTAATCTCTTGGGCTTCTAAAAACGATGTACTTATGGGCTTAATGACCACAAAATGACAAAATCTATTCAAAAAATCAATAGATCCTTTTCACCTTGTGTTTCAAATTGCTGTATGTTTTAAATTTTTCATATAAAATTGTAAATTTCAATGCATTATTTTCTGTAGTTAATTATTTACCATATTTTTTGATTAATAAAATTTTAAAAAATACTTTACAATTTGTAGTTTATCATTAGTTAATAAATTGAAAATGTAAGAAATGTATTTTTTTGAAACGAATTTTTTTTCTAAAATATAGATCTTTTCGGAACTTAGGGAGTACAAAATTTTATTCTTTAGAGCAGTTATTTAAAAGCACATAAATTCATTTGCTACTCCCTTTGTTTCTTAAAAAATGTCAATTCTACACTTTTTTTGTTATATAAAAGTATCATTTTAGAATTTCAATGCAAATTATAATACTTCAGCTTAATATTAATTACAAATTGCATTGAATTTATAAATAATCTTATGTATTTTAAATACTGTTGGTCAACAAGATATAGCAATGAGAACTTAAACATATTTCAAATATTTTTTAGGGGGTGTTAGTGGGAATAAGATTTATAGAGGGTTTGTTGATATTTAAGGTTGAGAGATTTGTTAAATTTGGAATGAGTTGTAGAGAATTTTGTATATTGTGAAAATCTAGAAAAATAAATTACTATAATGATTTTAAAGAGAAGAATACCCTAAGATAGACCTAAAAAAAATTTTGTCATCAAAATAACCTTTAAGGAAAAAATGACCAAAATAACTTGTATTAAATGGTGTAAATATACATTTATACTCTTGGGTTAACTAATCTAGAGTTTAGATTTATGGGGTAGATTTTTGGAGATAAGGCTTAAAATTAAAAAATATAGATTAATTTTTAAAAAATAAAAAGGCTATTTTGGTCATTTTTCTTTGAGGTCTATTTTATGACAAAAACTTCAAAAATATTTATTTGAGAGATTTTCCCTTTTAAGAATCTAGTGGGAGCTACATTTATGATGATTGTTAGAATTTTAAAAGTCTATAGTTATTGGTTAGTACATTTTAACATTCTTATAAAATCAAGTGTTATTGGTTTGAAGATTCTTTAATGACATATAAAATCTATTGTTATTCAAAAAGTTTGGATTTTAAAGATTTTTAATTCTATCAAAATCGAATGTTATTGGGACTTGAGTTCTTAGCATTTTAATTCGTGAAACAAGACTTTCAAAATATTTCATATATACTCATGATTCTCAAAATCATTATAATAAAATAGTTTCATAAACTTCTTAAATATGAAAAACTAATTAAAACTTTTTATAAATTTAACAAATCTCTTGATTCTTAAAATCAGTCAACTCTACATAAATTCATGTCCCACTAACACCCCCTAAGGATATATGTAATATTTTTAAAAGCTTGTTCTATGAGTTAAATGTTTGAGAATACCACTCCCAATAACACTAACTTTAATAGATTTATAGAATCATTAAAATGCAAAATTTTTGAATAACAAATGATATTATAAAATCATCACCCCAATAACAATGATATACATGTTCCCAATGATTTTGAATAACAAACCGATTCACTAGGATAAACTGTTTTTGGAATAAATCACAATCAGAATATGTATGTTATCGCAAATACAATTCCATACTTAATGAGTTTATTTGCATACTTGCTAAATATATGGATAAATACTTGTTAAATATATCGTGTAATGTAAGTTGCCTTATATAACATGAATGAAAAATATATCAGTTAAATGTCCTAATTTAAAATAATAATAATAATAATAATAAGATAAATAATTGGATAATTCTTTTAAATTATTTTTTAAAAATAAATGTTTATATATAATTTAATTTTTTTTAAATCTAAAAATAAAATAATATACAACACATAAATATGAATAATGTATGCTAAAATAACTAAAGTTAACATAACAATTGGTTTGGCTTGAATATTTGGATGGATAAACAATAGATATTTCATATAATTTTGGTGCTTTAAATATCGTTTAGTTATTTCAAATATTTAATTTCAACTATTTATAAACATTTTCAATTATTTTGAACAATTATAAAATATCGTATATCAGTTGATTTTGGATATTAAATCTAAAAGTAACTAATATATTATGATTCAGATATATTTGGATGTTCAAAATATTTTTGTTTGGGTCGCGTTTGGTTAAGGTTCTCTAGATATCAAAGTTTTGAACCTCTTTAAATATTTAACCAGCTTCAGTCCAAGTTTCATATTATTATTTTTTTTGATCGGATTCTATTCGGTTCATATTCAATTTTTTGCTTAGCCCTAGCGTAAACACCTAAAACCAAGAGTTATCATTAACCCAAAATAAACTTCAGTTCAAATTTAACAATGAGATTCAGCTTATAATTGGTTAGTATATAATAAAAACTAAATTCTACCAAAATAATAAAAACTTATGTACTGAAATAAATCTGACAACCAAAAATATTATAGCGACAAAAACCCATCATAGTCTATTGGAAAAGAAGCTTTCAAATTAGCATTTAAATTTATTTAGCTTATTATTCTTCTGATTTCTGTTAAAGCTAAAACATAGAAAAGTTAACCATAAGTTGCATAACTTCTAGAGGAATACCCTAAGATAGATTTAAAAATGTTTTTGTCTCCAAAATAATAACTAAAAGGTAAAATGACCAAAATAAACTTTATTAAATAATGTAAATATATATATTTGTACCCCTTGGATTAACTAATATAGACTTAGCGTTTAGAGTTATGGGGTGCGTTTTAGAGGTAAGGTTTAAAATTAAAAAAAATGAATTTTTAAAACAAAAATCAAAATAAAAAAGTTATATTTTGATTATTTTTTCATAAAATCTATTTTTATGACAAAAACTTCAAAAACAATTATTTGAAAGATTTACTCTAACTTCTAACTTCTCTTGACAAAATAAAAACTATATTTTCCAGGAAATTGTTCGCCCCATTTCAACCATATAACTCTCATGTAGAGCAAAGTGACAAGAAAATAAGCATGTGATGACGATAGAGACTATTGAAAACACGGAAATACATTTGAATATTCTCTCTGTTACGAAAAAAAATCATGTTTAAGAAAATCCATAATATAAAATGCATAATGAGTCTATAGTAAATGCATAATACTTGAATGAATTATAATAGAGTTGCTAATCCTCTTCAAATAAAAACAATCTTATTATATTTGAACATGTATATTATTTTAAAGTGTGCAACAATAAGCAAAGAAAAAGTTACACAATGTAAACTATAGTTATTAACTCTTTTGATTTATACAAGATATTTATTTATGATATTTTTCAAATTAACTCTAAACCGGAGAAGGAGCATCGTGGCTAGAGCAATGTTTCTTAACATAGTTATTAACGAAAGGGTTACTAAACGATCTGAACTCCGGCTTGCTTACAGTTTTCATTCAACTTCTTGATCTTGACGCAACAATCAAAATCATTGGTTGGTTTTTTGGTTAACGTCTTAATCAAACATTTTGTTACCATCTTGTAACTGGAAAAGCACTTCTTCAATTGCTCATTTGGGTGGTGTTTGTGGCTAGCCGAGGGCGCCTGAGGGTAACCCGACCATTCGAGCTCTTCATCATCTGTTGGGTCAAGGAATTGAGATGTGACACAGCTTGAAAAGAGTATTATAGCAACAAAAATTGTGAGATTTTTCATTTTCTTTGGATTCTTTGTCGATTTGAATCTGAGAAAATGAGGATAATAAACGAGGAATAAGCTTTTAGTTTTGGATGGATTTGAGGTGAAACTATGTCAGGGTTTATATAGAAGTTACAATGAATGAAAACATTGAATGAATGAATAAGTATGTAAGACATTAATTGTTTATATTCTAAACATTGAATGAATGAATGATTAAGGACATAAATCTAAATTTGATTTATTAGGGTTAACCCAAAAAGATTGTATAATATCTTAATGTTGACCAATAATATGGTATAATATCATAATAATATTCAATGGCATCAGATATTCTACGTTTTCACATCATTATCCCAAAAAAAAATTAGATAAGGTTCATAGATTTAATCCAAAAAGACAACTAAAAACACATGGCATAAACTAGGGATGCGTGGTTAGATCTATTTGAATTTCAGATTTTTAGAGTTAAATATTTCAGTCATATTTGGATATTTATAAATTTTTGTTCATGTTCGGTTCAAATTCGGATAATTGTTTTTAATAACTTTTTAAAAGTCAATGTTTATATCTACTTTAATTTTTTAAATCTAAAAATAAAATAATATACAACACGTAAATATGAATAATATATGCTAAAATAACTAAAGTTAACATAATAATTGGTTTGGCTTGAAAATTTGGATGGATAACCAATAGATATTTCATATAATTTTGGTGCTTTAAATATCGTTTAGTTATTTAAAATATTTAATTTCAACTATTTATAAACATTTTCAATTATTTTGAACAATTATAAAATATCTTATACCTATTGATTTTGGATATTAAATCTAAAAGTAACTAATATATTATGATTCAGATATATTTGGATGCTCAAAATATTTTCGTTTGGGTCGCGTTCGGTTAAGGTTCTCTAGATATCAAAGTTTTGAACCTCTTTAAATATTTAACCAGCTTCAGTCCAAGTTTCATATTATTATTTTTTTGATCGGATTCTATTCGGTTCATATTCAATTTTTTGCTTAGCCCTAGCGTAAACACCTAAAACCAAGAGTTATCATTAACCCAAAATAAACTTCAGTTCAAATTTAACAATGAGATTCAGCTTGGTTTGTATATAATAAAAACTAAATTCTACCAAAATAATAAAAACTTATGTACTGAAATAAATCTGACAACCAAAAATATTATAGCGACAAAAAACCATCATAGTCTATTGGAAAAGAAGCTTTCAAATTAGCTTTTAAATTTATTTAGCTTATTATTCTTTCTTTTCTGTTAAACCTAAAACATAGAAAAGTTGACCATAAGTTGCTTAACTTCTAGAGGAATACCTTAAGATAGATTTAAAAATGTTTTTGTCCCCAAAATAATAACTAAAAAGAAAATGACCAAAATAAACTTTATTAAATAATGTAAATATATATATTTGTACCTTTGGATTAACTAATATAGACTTAGAGTTTAGAGTTATGGGGTGGTTTTGGAGGTAAGGTTTAAAATTAAAAAATTGAAATTTTTTGTTAAATTTTCAAAATAAAATAGTTATATTTTGATTATTTTTTCATAAAATCTATTTTTATGACAAAAACTTCAAAAAAATTATTTGAAAGATTTACTCTAACTTCTAACTTCTCTTGACAAAATAAAAACTATATTTTCCAGAAAATTGTTCGGCCATTTCAACCATATAACTCTCATGTAGAGCAAAGTGACAAGAAAATAAACATGTGATGACGATAGAGACTATTGAAAACACGGACAATACATTTGAATATTCTCTCTGTTACGAAAAAAATCATGTTTAAGAAAATGCATAATATAAAATGCATAATGAGTCTATAGTAAATGCATAATACTTGAATGAATTATAATAGAGTTGCTAATCCTCTTCAAATAAAAACAATCTTATTATATTTGAACATGTATATCATTTTACAGTGTGCAACAATAAGCAAAGAAAAAGTTACACAATGTAAAGTATAGTTATTAACTCTTTTGATTTATACAAGATATTTATTTATGATATTTTCAAATTAACTCTAAGCCGGAGAAGGAGCATCGTGGCTAGAGCAATGTTTCTTAACATAGTTGTTAACGAAAGGGTTACTAAACGATCCGAACTCCGTCTGCTTACAGTTTTCATTCAACTTCTTGATCTTGACGCAACAATCAGAATCAGTGGTTGGTTTTTTGGTTAACGTCTTAATCAAACATTTTGTTACCATCTTGTAACTGGAAAAGCACTTCTTCAATTGCTCATTTGGGTGGTGTTTGTGGCTAGCCGAGGGCGCCTGAGAGTAACCCGACCATTCGAGCTCTTCATCATCTGTTGGGTCAAGGAATTGAGATGTGACACAGCTTGAAAAGAGTATTATAGCAACAAAAATTGTGAGATTCTTCATTTTCTTTGGATTCTTTGTCGATTTGAATCTGAGAAAATGAGGATAATAAACGAGGAATAAGCTTTTAGTTTTGGATGGCTTTGAGGTGAAACTATGTCAGGGTTTATATAGAAGTTACAATGAATGAAAACATTGAATGAATGAATAAGTATGTAAGACATTAATTGTTTATATTCTAAACATTGAATGAATGAATGATTAAGGACATAAATCTAAATTTGATTTATTAGGGTTAACCCAAAAAGATTGTATAATATCTTAATGTTGACCAATAATATGGTATAATATCATAATAATATTCAATGACATCAGATATTCTACATTTTCACATCATTATCCCAAAAAAAATTAGATAAGGTTCACAGATTTAATCCAAAATGACAACTAAAAACACATGGCATAAACTAGGGATGGCATTGGGATACCAGTCCTGGTTAGATCTATTTGAATTTCAGATTTTTAGAGTTAAATATTTCAGTCATATTTGGATATTTATAAATTTTGGTTCATGTTCGGTTCGAATTCGGATAATTCTTTTAAATTTTTTTTAAAATAATGTTTATATATACTTTAATTTTTTAAATCTAAAAATAAAATAATATACAACACGTAAATATGAATAATGTATGCTAAAATAACTAAAGTTAACATAACAATTGGTTTGGCTTGAATATTTGGATGGAGAACCAATAGATATTTCATATAATTTTGGTGCTTTAAATATCGTTTAGTTATTTCAAATATTTAATTTCAACTATTTATAAACATTTTCAAGTATTTTGAACAATTATAAAATATCTTATATCTGTTGATTTTGGATATTAAATCTAAAAGTAACTAATATATTATGATTCAGATATATTTGGATACTCAAAATATTTTCGTTTGGGTCGCGTTCGGTTAAGGTTCTCTAGATATCAAAGTTTTGAACCTCTTTAAATATTTAACCAGCTTCAGTCCAAGTTTCATATTATTATTTTTTTGATCGGATTCTATTCGGTTCATATTCAATTTTTTGCTTAGCCCTAGCGTAAACCCCTAAAACCCAGAGTTATCATTAACCCAAAATAAACTTCAGTTCAAATTTAACAATGAGATTCAGCTTATAATTGTTTTGTATATAATAAAAAAACTAAATTCTACTAAAATAATAAAAACTTATGTACTGAAATAAATCTGAGAACCAAAAATATTATAGCGACAAAAAACCATCATAGTCTATTGGAAAAGAAACTTTCAAATTAGCTTTTAAATTTATTTAGCTTATTATTCTTCTGATTTTTGTTAAAGCTAAAACATAGAAAAGTTAACCCTAAGTTGCATAACTTCTAGAGGAATACCCATAAGATAGATTTAAAAATGTTTTTGTCCCCAAAATAATAATTAAAAATAAAATTAACTAAAATAAACTTTATTAAATAATATAAATATATATTTGTACCCTTTGAATTAACTAATCTAGATTTATGGTTTAGAGTTATGGAGTGGTTTTGGAGGTAAGGTTTAAAATTTAAAAAACAATTCAAAATAAAAATTTATATTTTGTTTATTTTTTCATAAAATCTATTTTTATGACAAAACTTCAAAAAAAATATTTGAAAGATTTACTCTAACTTCTAACTTCTCTTGACAAAATAAAAACTATATTTTCCAGAAAATTGTTTGGCCATTTACAACTTATAACTCTCATGTAGAGCAAAGTGACAAGAAAATAAACATGTGATGACGATAGAGACTATTGAAAACACGGCAATACATTTGAATATTCTCTTTGTTACGAAAAAAATCCATGTTTAAGAAAATGCATAATATAAAATGCATAATGAGTCTATAGTAAATGCATAATACTTGAATGAATTATAATAGAGTTGCTAATCCTCTTCAAATAAAAACAATCTTATTATATTTGAACATGTATATCATTTTACAGTGTGCAACAATAAGCAAAGAAAAAGTTACACAATGTAAAGTATAGTTATTAACTCTTTTGATTTATACAAGATATTTATTTATGATATTTTCAAATTAACTCTAAGCCGGAGAAGGAGCATCGTGGCTAGAGCAATGTTTCTTAACATAGTTGTTAACGAAAGGGTTACTAAACGATCCGAACTCCGTCTGCTTACAGTTTTCATTCAACTTCTTGATCTTGACGCAACAATCAGAATCAGTGGTTGGTTTTTTGGTTAACGTCTTAATCAAACATTTTGTTACCATCTTGTAACTGGAAAAGCACTTCTTCAATTGCTCATTTGGGTGGTGTTTGTGGCTAGCCGAGGGCGCCTGAGAGTAACCCGACCATTCGAGCTCTTCATCATCTGTTGGGTCAAGGAATTGAGATGTGACACAGCTTGAAAAGAGTATTATAGCAACAAAAATTGTGAGATTCTTCATTTTCTTTGGATTCTTTGTCGATTTGAATTTGAGAAAATGAGGATAATAAACGAGGAATAAGCTTTTAGTTTTGGATGGCTTTGAGGTGAAACTATGTCAGGGTTTATATAGAAGTTACAATGAATGAAAACATTGAATGAATGAATAAGTATGTAAGACATTAATTGTTTATATTCTAAACATTGAATGAATGAATGATTAAGGACATAAATCTAAATTTGATTTATTAGGGTTAACCCAAAAAGATTGTATAATATCTTAATGTTGACCAATAATATGGTATAATATCATAATAATATTCAATGGCATCAGATATTCTACATTTTCACATCATTATCCCAAAAAAAAATTAGATAAGGTTCACAGATTTAATCCAAAAAGACAACTAAAAACACATGGCATAAACTAGGATGGCATTGGGATACCAGTCCTGGTTAGATCTATTTGAATTTCAGATTTTTAGAGTTAAATATTTCAGTCATATTTGGATATTTATAAATTTTGGTTCATGTTTGGTTCGAATTCGGATAATTTTTTAAATTATTTTTTAAAAATCAATGTTTATATATACTTTAATTTTTTAAATCTAAAAATAAAATAATATACAACACGTAAATATGAATAATGTATGCTAAAATAACTAAAGTTAACATAACAATTGGTTTGGCTTGAATATTTGGATGGATAACCAATAGATATTTCATATAATTTTGGTGCTTTAAATATCGTTTAGTTATTTCAAATATTTAATTTCAACTATTTATAAACATTTTCAATTATTTTGAACAATTATAAAATATCTTATATCTGTTGATTTTGGATATTAAATCTAAAAGTAACTAATATATTATGATTCATATATATTTGGATGCTCAAAATATTTTCGTTTGGGTCGCGTTCGGTTAAGGTTCTCTAGATATCAAAGTTTTGAACCTCTTTAAATATTTAACCAGCTTCAGTCCAAGTTTCATATTATTATTTTTTTGATCGGATTCTATTCGGTTCATATTCAATTTTTTGCTTAGCCCTAGCATAAACCCCTAAACCCAGAGTTATCATTAACCCAAAATAAACTTCAGTTCAAATTTAACAATGAGATTCAGCTTATAATTGTTTTGTATATAATAAAAACTAAATTCTACCAAAATAATAAAAACTTATGTACTGAAATAAATCTGACAACCAAAAATATTATAGCGACAAAAAACCATCATAGTCTATTGGAAAAAGCAACTTTCAAATTAGCTTTTAAATTTATTTAGCTTATTATTCTTCAGATTTCTGTTAAAGCTAAAACATAGAAAAGTTAACCATAAGTTGCATAACTTCTAGAGGAATACCCTAAAATAGATTTAAAAACGTTTTTGTCCCCAAAATAATAATCAAAAAGAAAATTGACCAAAATAAACTTTATTGAATAATATAAATATATATATTTATATCCTTTGGATAAACTAATCTAGACTTAGGGTTTAGAGTTATGGGGTGGGTTTTGGAGGTAAGTTTAAATTTTTAAAAAATGAAATTTTTAAAAAAATTCAAATAAAAAAAGTTATATTTTGATTATTTTTGTCATAAAATCTATCTTATGAAAAAAACTTCAAAAAAAATATTTCAAAGATTTACTCTAACTTCTAACTTCTCTTGACAAAATAATAACTACATTTTCCAGAAAATTGTTCGGCCATTTACAACTTATAACTCTCATGTAGAGCAAAGTGACAAGAAAATAAACAAGTGATGACGATAGAGACTATTGAAAACACGGCAATACATTTGAATATTCTCTATGTTACGAAAAAATCCATGTTTAAGAAAATGCATAATATAAAATGCATAATGAGTCCATTGTAAATGCATAATAATTGAATGAATTATAATAGAGTTGCTAATCCTCTTCAAATAAAAACAATCTTATTATATTTGAACATGCATATCATTTTACAGTAAGCAACAATAAGCAAAGAAAAAGTTATACAATGTAAAGTATAGTTATTAACTCTTGATTGATACAAAATATTTATTTATGATATTTTTCAAATTAACTCTAAGCCGGAGAAGGAGCATCGTGGCTAGAGCAATGTTTCTTAACATAGTTGCTAACGAAAGGGTTACTGAACGATCCGAACTCCGTCTGCTTACAGTTTTCATTTAACTTCTTGATCTTGACGCAACAATCAGAATCAGTGGTTGTTTTTTTGGTTAACGTCTTAATCAAACATTTTGTTACCATCTTGTAACTGGAAAAGCACTTCTTCAATTGCTCATTTGGGTGGTGTTTGTGGCTAGCCGAGGGCGCCTGAGAGTAACCCGACCATTCGAGCTCTTCATCATCTGTTGGGTCAAGGAATTGAGATGTGACACAGCTTGAAAAGAGTATTATAGCAACAAAAATAGTGAGATTCTTCATTTTCTTTGGGTTCTTTGTCGATTTGAATTTGAGAAAATGAGGATAATAAACGATTAATATGCTTTTAGTTTTGGATGGGTGAAACTATGTCAGGTTTTATATAGAAGTTACAATGAATGAAAACATTGAATGAATAAGTATGTAAGACATTAATTGTTTATATTCTAAACATTGAATGAATGAATGATTAGGGACATAAATCTAAATTTGAGTTATTAGGGCTAACCCAAAAAGATTGTATAATATCTTAATGTTGACCAATAATATGGTATAATATCATAATAACATTCAATGGCATCAGATATTCTACTTTTTCACATCATTATCCCCAAAAACAAAATTAGATAAGGTTAACAGATTTATTCCAAAAAACAACTACAAACACATTGCATAAACTAGGAATGGCATTGGGATACAGTCCTCGTTAGATCTATTTGAATTTCAGATTTTCAGAGTTAAATATTTCAGTCATATTTGGATATCTTAAAGTTTGGTTCATGTTCGGTTCGAATTCGGATAATTCTTTTAAATTATTTTAAAAAAATCAATGTTTATATATACTTTAATTTTTTTAATCTAAAAAAATAAAATACAATACGTAAAGATGAATAATGTATGCTAAAATAACTAAACTTAACATAACAATTGGTTTGGCTTGAATATTTGGATGGAGAACCAATAGATAATTCATATAATTTTGGTGCTTTAAATATCGTTTAGTTATTTAAGATATTTAATTTTGACTATTTATAAACATTTTCAAGTATTTTGAACAATTATAAAATATCTTACATATGTTGATTTTGGATATTAAATCTAAAAGTAACTAATATATTATGATTCATATATATTTGGATACTCAAAATATTTTGGTTTGGATCGCGTTCGGTTCCGGTTCTCTAGATATCAAAGTTTTGAACATGTTTAAATAGTTAACCAGCTTCAGTCCAAGTTTCATATTATTATTTTTTTTGAACGGATTCTATTCTGTTAATAATCAATTTTTTGCTTAGCCCTAGCATAAACCCCTTAAACCCAGAGTTATCATTAACCCAAAATAAACTTCAGTTCAAATTGAACAATGAGATTCAGCTTATAATTGTTTTGTATACAATAAAAACTAAATTCTACCAAAAATAATAAAAACTTATGTACTGAAATAAATCTGACAACCAAAAATATTATAGCGACAAAAAACCATCATAGTCTATTGGAAAAAGAAACTTTCAAATTAGCTTTTAAATTTATTTAGCTTATTATTCTTCAGATTTCTGTTAAAGCTAAAACATAGAAAAGTTAACCATAAGTTGCATAACTTCTAGAGGAATACCCTAAAATAGATTTAAAAACGTTTTTGTCCCCAAAATAATAATCAAAAAGAAAAATGACCAAAATAAACTTTATTAAATAATATATATATATATATATATATATATATATCCTTTGGATAAACTAATCTAGACTTAGGGTTTAGAGTTATGGGGTGAGTTTTGGAGGTAAGGTTTAAAATTAAAAAAAAATGATTTTTTTAAAACAAATTCAAATAATAAATTTATATTTGGATTATTTTTTCATAAAATCTATTTTTATGACAAAAACTTCAAATAAATTATTTGAAAGATTTACTCTAACTTCTAACTTCTCTTGACAAAATAAAAGCTATATTTTCCAGAAAATTGTTCGGCCATTTACAACTTATAACTCTCATGTAGAGCAAAGTGACAAGAAAATAAACAAGTGATGACGATAGAGACTATTGAAAACACGGCAATACATTTGAATATTCTCTATGTTACGAAAAAAATCCATGTTTAAGAAAATGCATAATGAGTTTATAGTAAATGCATAATAACTGAATGAATTATAATAGAGTTGCTAATCCTCTTCAAATAAAAACAATCTTATTATATTTGAACATGTATATCATTTTACAGTAAGCAACAATAAGCAAAGAAAAAGTAACACAATGTAAAGTATAGTCATTAACTCTTTTGATTGATACAAAATATTTATTTATGTTATTTTTCAAATTAACTCTAAGCCGGAGAAGGAGCATTGTGGCTAGAGCAATGTTTCTTAACATAGTTGTTAACGAAAGGGTTACTGAACGATCCGAACTCCGTCTGCTTACAGTTTTCATTCAACTTCTTGATCTTGACGCAACAATGAGAATCAGTGGTTGTTTTTTTGTTAGCGTCTTAATCAAACATTTTGTTACCATCTTGTAACTGGAAAAGCACTTCTTCAATTGCTCATTTGGATGGTGTTTGTGGCTAGCCGAGGGCGCCTGAGAGTAACCCAACCATTCGAGCTCTTCATCATCTGTTGGGTCAAGGAATTGAGATGTGACACAGCTTGAAAAGAGTATTATAGCAACAAAAATTGTGAGATTCTTCATTTTCTTTGGATTCTTTGCCGATTTGAATTTGAGAAAATGTGGATAATAAACGATTAATATGCTTTTAGTTTTGGATGGCTTTGAGGTGAAACTATGTTAGGGTTTATATAGAAGTTACAATGAATGAAAACATTGAATGAATGACTAAGTATGTAAGACATTAATTGTTTATATTCTAAACATTGAATGAATGAATGATTAAGGACATAAATCTAAATTTGATATATTAGGGTTAACCCAAAAAGATTGTATAATATCTTAATGTTGACCAATAATATGGTATAATATCATAATAATATTCAATGGCATCAGATATTCTACATTTTCACATCATTATCCCCAAAAAAAATTAGATAAGGTTCACATATTTAATCCAAAAAGACAACTACAAACACATGGCATAAACTAGGAATGGCATTGGGATACCAGTCCCGGTAAGATCTATTTAAATTTCAGATTTTCATAGTTAAATATTTCAGTCATATTTGGATATTTATAAATTTTGGTTCATGTTCGGTTCGAATTCGAATAATTCTTTTAAATTATTTTTAAAAAAAATCAATGTTTATATATACTTAAATAGTTTTAAAATCTAAAAATAAAATAAAATACACCACGTAAATATGAATAATATATGCTAAAACAACTAAAGTTAACATAACAATTGGTTTGACTTGAATATTTGGATGGAGAGAACCAATAGATATTTCATATAATTTAAATTACCTTCCCTACATACTTCTTAAATATTGGTTTTGGATTTATGGAACATTGTGGGCATAGAAGTCATGAACTTCTTATAAAAATATCTTTTAAACTCCAAACGATCAGAACCTCTCCTCATCTTATCTACCCTATTTACAAAAGGAAAATTATGATAAAGATAAGGGTTTCCTTCGATGATTGGTTAGAGAAATCTCCAGAGATTGTTTAGGTAACGATCAAAGGTATAGTCATAAAGTTTGATATCTTTATAAGCCATGTCTTCACAATGTGTGCATGTACTACGTACTCCATCGCTATCACCATCACAATAGGTTACTACTTTCTTTTTATAAGAAGATATACAATTGTTCGATAGCCCCAAGCAGCGATGAGCCGTATAACTCAAGAAAGTAGTCAAGGATTATATATTCATCATTATATTTATATAGAGGAACAAGAAAGTAAGGTTTATCATTTATGTATGCAAATGTTATAGATAAACTTGAATGTAACTTAGAGACCAAGTTACAATAATCCTATTTATTTGGATAATTATTTAGGATTAGGATAATGATGTGTTTTTCCTAATGAGATTAGGACTTTTATCTCTATATAAGAAGATGGTGAGTTGTGCCATGAACTTATGAGTTTAGAGAGATAGATTTGAGTGCTTAAGTTTTGAGAGATTTTCTTAAGCTAATAATACTAAACTTTGTGTTATCTATCATCATCGTAAACATACTTTCGAAAGTTGGGATAAGATTTGGTATCAGAGCCATTAAACCATGGGTGATATCATTACCGCAGGCGCAACACCGACGAGAGGAAAGGATGGAGGAGGATCCTCCATAACATGTCCGATGCTAACATCATCAAACTACACTGTATGGGCTATTCGCATGAAGATTTTATTAAAAGTACACAAAGCGTGGGACGTGATCGAGCAAGAAGCAACAGAGAATGAAAGAAACGACATGGCCATAGCTTTGATATTTCAATCTATACCGGAAGCTTTAATTCTACAAGTTGGAGACCTAGATAACGCAAAAAAGGTATGGGAAGCTATTAAGGCGAGACATATGGGTGCAGATAGAGTAAAGGAAGCAAGGTTACAAACCCTAATGGCTGAATTTGATCGATTAAAGATGAAAGATACTGATACAATTGATAACTTCGTTGGCAAGCTATCAGAAATCGCTTCAAAATCAGCAGCACTTGGTGAAAACATAGAAGAAATAAAGCTAGTTAAAAAGTTTCTCTCATCTCTACCACGGAGAAAATACATTCACATAGTTGCCTCGCTGGAACAGGTCTTGGATTTAAAAACCACAAGCTTCGAAGATATAATTGGACGTCTAAAAGCCTACGAAGAAAGGGTTTGTGAAATTGATGAAGACAACCACGAGAATCAAACCAAACTAATGTACACCAACACGGATGCTCAACAGACACAACGAGGTTACAACGGAGATTATAGGAGCAGGGGTCGAGGAGGACGGTCTTATAGAGGTAGAGGTCGTGGAAAGCCATATCGTGAGTTTGATCTAAACAAGATCACTTGTTTTCGATGTGACAAAACTGGTCACTTTGCGGCAAACTGTCCGGACAGACTACTAAAATTGCAAGAAACTTATGAAACCAAAGAAGACGATACGCATGAAGCTGATGGTTTACTAAAGCATGAGATAGTATACCTCAATGAAAAGAACATGAAGCCAAAAGACTTTGAATCATCTACGGATGGAGATAGAATCTGGTATCTAGACAATGGAGCATCAAACCATATGACTGGACACCGAGATTATTTCAAAGTACTTGATGAAACTATCTCTGGAAAAGTAAGATTCGGAGATGATTCAAGGATTGACATAAAAGGAAAGGGGTCCATTCTCTTTATAAATCAAGACGGAAGTCAAAGAATCCTAGCTGATGTCTACTTCATACCGGATTTAAAAAGCAACATTATTAGTCTTGGACAAGCTACGGAATCAGGATGCGAGATAAGAATGAAGGATGATCACCTCACGTTACATGACAAAGAAGGAAACTTGATTACCAAGGCAAGCCGATCAAAGAATCGCCTCTATAAGGTTCAAATCAATGTAATTGATACGAAGTGCCTTAAACTTGTTGTTGAAAGTGACTCGGCGAGATGGCATATGCGACTTGGGCATATTGGCCTAGATTCGATGAGAACCATGATATCAAAAGAACTCGTGACAGGGATGCCACATATGAAAGTTGAAAAGGAAACATGTAAGTCTTGTTTGTTTGGCAAACAAAGAAGACATACCTTTCCAAAGTCAACACAATATCGCGCCTCAAAGGTACTTGAACTCATCCATGGAGATCTTTGTGGACCTATTACACCTCCTACAGCAGCAAAGAATCGGTACATATTTGTACTTATAGATGATCATTCAAGATACATGTGGACAATCTTATTAAAAGAGAAGGGAGAAGCGTTCGAAAAGTTTAAACGGTTTAAAGCACTGGTAGAGAGTGAGACAGGATCATCAATTAAAACCTTCAGAACTGATAGAGGAGGCGAGTTTATGTCTACTGAGTTCAAATCCTTCTGCGATTTATCTGGAATTCAACGGCACTTAACTGCTCCATATACGCCACAGCAGAATGGAGTAGTGGAAAGACGAAATAGAACGCTGTTGGAGATGACTAGAAGCATTCTTAAACACATGAGGATACCTAACTTTCTATGGGGAGAAGCTGTGAGACACGCGACGTATATCATTAATCGAGTTGCAACCAAGGTACTTGTGTCAAAAACTCCATACGAAGTTCTTAAGAGACGCAAACCTAATGTTGAACATCTAAGAGTATTTGGATGTATTGGTTACACCAAAACCGACATACCAAATACGAAGAAGCTCGACGATAGGTCCAGAACATTGGTATACTTGGGAACTGAACCTGGATCAAAGGCGTATAGGATGCTTGATCCAACGAACCGACGGATAGTAGTAAGCAGAGATGTGGTGTTTGACGAAACCCAAGGCTGGAAGTGGAACAACTCACCGGTTGAGGAAAAGGAGGAACCAGGAATGCTCACACTTCCATTTGGTTCTTATGAAACACAAGGTATACAAGAAACAGAAGAAGTCACACCCGAGGAGACTACGACAGCTAATGAACTCGATGAGTCAAAACAACAAGAAGACGATGAGGAAGACTTTCATCCAAGAAGATCCACCCGAGACAGAAAACCACCAGGTTACTTAGATGATTACATATACCTGGCCGAGATCGAAGGGGAACGTCTTTTGTTGATGGTTAACGAGGAACCATGGTGTTTTAGTGAAGCCATTAAGGAGAAAGTATGGCGAGAAGCATGCGAGGACGAAATTAACTCCATAGTAAAGAACAAAACTTGGACGTTGGTTAACTTACCGGATGGAGCAAAAGCAATTGGACTAAAGTGGATTTTTAAAATCAAGCGCAACTCAGATGGGACCATAAACAAATACAAGTCAAGACTCGTTGCAAAAGGATATATACAAAGGCATGGTATTGATTTCGAAGAAGTCTTCGCCCCAGTCGCTCGTATCGAGACTATTAGGTATATCATCGCACTCGCAGCTACACATGGCTGGGATATTCATCACCTTGATGTAAAAACCGCATTTCTCTATGGAGATCTAAAGGAAGACGTCTACGTATCACAACCCGAAGGTTTTGAAGTCAAGGGATCTGAACACAAAGTGTACAAGTTACATAAAGCTTTATACGGTTTAAAGCAAGCTCCAAGAGCTTGGAATGAGAAGCTAAATAAAGCACTTGAGAAACTTGGTTTTGAGAAATGTTCAAAGGAGGCTTCATTATATCGCAAGCGAGAAAGGGAATGTCTACTTTTGGTTGCCGTTTACGTTGACGATCTTCTTGTAACAGGCTCAAACACTAGCCTTATATGCGTCTTTAAAGGGGAGATGTCAAAAGTCTTTGACATGAGTGACTTAGGAAGACTTACCTACTATCTTGGTATTGAAGTTCTTCAGAGCAAAGAAGGGATAATATTAAGTCAAGAACGATATGCAAGGAGGATTTTGGGTGAATTTGGCATGGAGGAATGCAACCCAGTGCAAATTCCTATGGATTTTGGCCTAAAACTCTCAAAAGCACCAGAGGAACAACAAGTTGACAAGAAGGAGTACAGGAGGATGATAGGATGCCTCCGATGTAAAGCACGTGATAATTGAAGGTTGGTGAAGGACGGTGGCAAGAATGCACAAGTCAAAAATGTTGGCTCCAATAATGTCAACAAAAGAGTGCACGAGTCAAATTTGCTGGCTCATTTTTCAAAGATTGTGAGCCATCTACCACCCTCATGATCTCCTATAAATACCATGCTTATGGTGAGGAGAAGAACCATCCCAAACAAGAAAAACACAGAAGAAAGAAGAAGAGAAAGGGAGAGAGAACGTGAGAAAGAAAAAAAAGTTTTTTTTCTTTAAGAAATTATTATTAATTTCTTGAGTGTATTTGGGATCGGGGTGTGTTGAGAGTCTTTGTAAATTTCCCGGTGATAATAAAAAGGATCGGTAGCAGGTCCCGGAGACGTAGGCACGATTGGCCGAACTCCGTTAACAATTTTGTGTGTCTCTTCCCGCTCCCGAAAATTCTGATTTTCTGCAAGGAAATTTGACCCGTATTTCCTAACAACTGGTATCAGAGCTTGAGTTACGGGGATCGGTCAAAAATTTGTCGGGTTACTATTCACGTGAATAGTGATTTCGTGAATAGTGAATTTTGTCGGTAACATCGGTTCATCGACGGAGGTGTTTTAAACACGGTGGTTTCAGAAACGATGGGAGGCGAAGATGGTTCGGCACACGGTATCGGGAAATTTGATGGTACAGACTATGCATTCTAGAGAATGCTGATTGAAGATTATCTGTACGGAAAGAAGCTCCATCAACCGCTGAGCAAGAAGCCTGAGAAGATGGATCAGGATGAGTGGGAGCTCCTTGACAGACAAGTTCTGGGTGTTATAAGGCTAACACTGTCGAAGAACGTTGCTCACAACGTTGCGAAGGAGAAGACCACGGAAGGGCTCATGAAAGTTCTCTCGGATATGTATGAGAAACCTTCAGCAAATAATAAGGTATTTCTCATGAAGAAGCTCTTTCATTTGAAGATGGAAGAAGGTGGCCTGGTTGCCGCACATGTGAACTAGTTCAACACGATTGTCAACCAACTGTCATCCGTTGAAATCAAGTTTGATGATGAAGTGCGCGCATTGATCCTGTTGGCATCTCTGCCAAATAGTTGGGAGCCGATGAGGGCAGCGGTTAGTAATTCTGTCGGTACTCAGAAACTTAAATTTAATGATGTTAGAGATCGTATCCTTGCTGATGAAGTTCGAAGGATAGACTCTGGGGAGACATCCACGAGCTCTGCTTTCAACGTAGAAAACAGAGGACGAAACCTAGACAGAAGTAACCGGAGTAAAGGCAGATCGAAGTTAAGGAATAGATGGGTTCAGTCCAAGTTCAGACAGCCTACGGAGTGCTGGAATTGTGGAAAGACTGGCCACATTAAGAAGAATTGTCGGGCACCACCTAAGAAGGAAGACAACACTAGAGGCGGAGCCAATGCAGTGACACGTGAAATCGCTGACGCATTGGTAGTGTCTGTTGATTCCCCGAGGAAAAGTGAAGCTCGTGATGCAGCTAGAAATAACACCAAAGCGTCAATCTCCTATGTCGATAGCCCAATAGATTCATGGGTGCTTGACTCAGGAGCGTCATTTCACACCACACCGCACCACAACATTATGGAGAATTATGTTGCTGGAAATTACGGAAAGGTATATCTCGCTGATGGATTACCTTTGGACATAGTTGGTATTGGAGATATCAATTTGAATATGTCAGATGGACGGGTGTGGAAGATTACGAAGGTCAGACATGTGCCAAAGTTGATGAGAAATCTAATCTCGGTAGGTCAACTTGATGACAAGGGGCACGATGTCAACTTTGGTGGTGGAGCCTGGAGAGTCAAGAAAGGTTCCATGGTGGTGGCTAAAGGTCATAAAAGAGGCACTCTTTATATGACGACGAGTTATCAAGACACTGTTGCTGTTGTCGAGGATGCCAAACAAACCAAGTTGTGGCATTGTAGGTTGGGGCACATGAGTGAGAAAGGGATGAAACTCATGGTGGAAAATGGCGCTCTTCCGGATCTGAAGACGATGGATCATCAGATGTGTGAAAGATGCATCCTTGGGAAACAGGAACGAGTTAGTTTCTCTAAAGGAGGAAGAGAGCCAAAATCTGAGAAGTTAGAGCTGGTGCACACTGACGTGTGGGGACCCGCTCCTGTTGCATCGTTGGGTGGTTCGTGCTACTATGTGACCTTTATCGATGACTCCACAAGAAAGGTGTGGGTTTACTTCATGAAGAACAAGTCTGAAGTGTTCTCGGTTTTCAAGAGATGGAAAGCCATGGTTGAGATTGAGACGAATCTCAAGTTGAAGTGTTTAAGGTCTGATAATGGTGGAGAGTATATCAGCGAGGAGTTCAAGAGATATTGCGCTGATAATGGAATCAAGATGGAGAAGACTATTCCGGGAACGCCTCAACAGAATGGAATAGCAGAAAGGATGAACCGGACCTTGAATGAGAGTGCAAGGAGCATGAGATTGCACTGTGGATTGCCAAAGACGTTTTGGGCAGATGCAATCATTACCGCAGCTTTCTTAATAAATAGAGGACCGTCGGTGCCGTTGGGATTCAAGATCCCTGAAGAAGTTTGGAGCGGCAAGAAAGTAAACCTTTCTTATCTAAAGGTATTTGGTTGCTTAGCTTATGTTCACATTGACGATGCTGCAAGAAGTAAACTTGACTCAAAGTCGAAGAAGTGTTACTTCATCGGTTATGGTAACGAGGAGTTTGGTTACCGGTTTTGGGATGATGAAAATCGAAAGATCATCCGCAGCAAGAATGTTGTGTTCAACGAAGAAGCGTTGTACAAGGATAAGCTAAAAGAAGGCTCAGAGAGGAAAGAGCCAGAAGTTGTTGACCTAGGAGATATCGTGACACCGGAGTTGCCACAGGATACAACAACAACAGAAGAAGAAATCTCTCAAGAAGAGAGTGGTGAGGCTGATGAGGATGATGATTCCAAAGTGGTCCCACATACACCAGTCACGGAGTTACGACGGTCAAGTAGAATCATCAGAAAGCCTGTAAGATTTTCTCAATCGCTCAACTATATTCTGCTCACAGATAGAGGCGAGCCTGAATGTTATGAGGAGGCTATGCAAGTTGATGAGTCGATCAAGTGGGAGCTTGCAATGAACGACGAGATGGATTCGCTGTTATCAAATCACACGTGGGAGTTAGCAGATTTGCCTAAGGAGAAAAAGGCATTGCATAACAAGTGGGTCTACCGAATAAAAGAAGAACCTGATGGGAGTACGCGCTATAAGGCGAGGCTTGTTGTGAAAGGATTTCAACAAAAAGAAGGCGTTGACTACACTGAAATCTTTTCTCCAGTAGTCAAGTTGGTGACTATTAGAACGGTTCTTGGACTGGTAGCAAAAGAGGATTTGCATCTTCAGCAGATGGATGTGAAGACGGCATTTCTTCACGGTGATTTGGATGAGGAAATTTATATGAAGAAACCCAAAGGCTTTGAAGTTAAAGGGAAAGAAAGCCTTGTTTGCAAGCTGAAAAGGAGTTTGTACGGCTTGAAACAAGCTCCAAGACAGTGGTATAAGCGGTTCGACAGCTTTATTAAAGGCGTTGGTTTCTTGAGGTGTGAAGCTGACCACTGTTGTTACTTCAAGAAGGTTCAAGAGTCCTACTTGATATTGCTCCTATATGTGGATGACATGCTGATAGTAGGAGCAAACTTGCATGAGATCAATAGCTTGAAGACGAAACTCTCGGAAGAGTTTGCGATGAAAGACCTTGGAGAAGCAAGACAGATTCTAGGGATGAGAATCAGTAGAAGCAAGGAGGGTCTTAAGCTATCACAAGAGGAGTATGTGAAGAAAGTCCTCAAGAGGTTTAACATGGATGACGCAAAGCCAGTCAATACTCCGCTGGCAAGTCATTTTCGGTTATCCAGAGATCAATCTCCAAAGACGGAAGACGAGATGGCATATATGGATAAAGTTCCATATGCTTCTGCTATAGGCAGCCTGATGTACGCGATGATATGTACAAGGCCAGACATTGCACATGCAGTGGGAGTGGTTAGCAGGTTTATGAGCAATCCGGGAAAGGAACACTGGGAAGCTGTTAAGTGGATTTTCAGATATCTGAAAGGGAATCCAAGTTTGTCACTATGTTTCACGAAGTCTGAGATGGGATTGCAGGGATATGTTGATGCTGACAACGGAGGTGACATTGACAGCACAAAGAGCACAACTGGATATGTATACACTTTTGGCGGTACTGCAATTTGTTGGGTTTCAAAGTTGCAGAAAATTGTATCTCTATCAAGCTGTGAAGCTGAGTATGTTGCGGTTACGGAGGCAACAAAAGAGATGATATGGTTACAGTCTTTTCTACAAGAGCTGGACCATGACCAAGGGAAAAGTGTGTTGTACTGTGATAGTAAGAGTGCCATCGAATTGGCAAAGAATCCGGTTTACCACGCTCGGACGAAGCACATACATCGGAGATATCATTTCATCAGATCAGCGTTAGAAGATGAAGTGTTGGTGCTTGAGAAGATCCCAGGAAGTAAGAATCCGACAGACATGTTGACGAAGGTTGTGCCGTGTGAGAAGCTGAGGTTGTGTGAAACCTCAGTTGGCTTGTTGGAGTAACAAGCTGAGAAGACCTGCTACATTGATCAAGGTGTGAAGACAGATTGAAATCAGTCTTCAAGTGGGAGATTGTAAAGCACGTGATAATTGAAGGTTGGTGAAGGACGGTGGCAAGAATGCACAAGTCAAAAATGTTGGCTCCAATAATGTCAACAAAAGAGTGCACGAGTCAAATTTGCTGGCTCATTTTTTCAAAGATTGTGAGCCATCTACCACCCTCATGATCTCCTATAAATACCATGCTTATGGTGAGGAGAAGAACCATCCCAAACAAGAAAAACACAGAAGAAAGAAGAAGAGAAAGGGAGAGAGAACGTGAGAAAGAAAAAAAAAAGTTTTTTTTCTTTAAGAAATTATTATTAATTTCTTGAGTGTATTTGGGATCGGGGTGTGTTGAGAGTCTTTGTAAATTTCCCGGTGATAATAAAAAGGATCGGTAGCAGGTCCCGGAGACGTAGGCACGATTGGCCGAACTCCGTTAACAATTTTGTGTGTCTCTTCCCGCTCCCGAAAATTCTGATTTTCCGCAAGGAAATTTGACCCGTATTTCCTAACATCCGATATCTGATACACACACGGCCGGATTTGTCTTTCGCGGTAGGGTTGCTGAGCCGGTACATGCATCAGCCGAAGACTTCGCATGCTGCTGCTATAAAACAAGTACTCCGGTACTTGAAAGGAAGCTTGTCGTATGGCTTAATATTTAGTCCGAGTGAAGAAGGTCAACTCGTGGGTTTTAGTGATAGTGGACATAATATAGACATGGATGACGGAAGAAGCACCACCGGTCACATATTCTATCTTGGCAAATGTCCAATCACGTGGTGTTCACAGAAACAAGAGACGGTGGCACTCTCTTCGTGTGAGGCTGAATTTATGGCAGCAACCGAAGCCGCTAAACAAGCGATATGGCTGCAGGAACTACATGGTGAAGTAATGGAGAAACTCTGCGAGAAAACGGTTCTCTACCTCGACAATAAATCCGCGATAGCTCTCACCAAGAATCCAGTATTTCATGGTTGAAGCAAACACATACATAAAATGTATCACTTCATACGAGAATGTATTGAGAACGAGCAAATAGAGGTGCAACATATTCCAGGAAATGAGCAAAAGGCTGATATACTTACCAAGGCGTTTGGGAAGATCAAGTTTAAAGAAATGAGAGATCTCATTGGAGTTCAAGGAGTTGGAAGAAACGAGTTCAAGTTTAAAGGGGAGATTGTTAGAGATAAACTTGAATGTAACTTAGAGACCAAGTTACAATAATCCTATTTATTTGGATAATTATTTAGGATTAGGATAATGATGTGTTTTTCCTAATGAGATTAGGACTTTTATCTCTATATAAGAAGATGGTGAGTTGTGCCATGAACTTATGAGTTTAGAGAGATAGATTTGAGTGCTTAAGTTTTGAGAGATTTTCTTAAGCTAATAATACTAAACTTTGTGTTATCTATCATCATCGTAAACATACTTTCGAAAGTTGGGATAAGAGCAAACACCAAAATAATAAAAACTGTAAACGTCAATTAAAAAAAAAGAAATACATAAAAAATAATCCCCAAAAAAGCAACACAAAAACAATTTAATCTAATTATAACTCACGGAGATGAGGAATAAACCCCACCTCGCATGACCATCCTTGTGAACATCCTTCTTAACCATCAAAACCTCTCCAGAGACGGTAACACCGATCGTACCTCCCCGTCTTTCATCCCTAAACGGATCATCATCAACGTTGTCTAGTAACGCTCTAGGGAGTTCTTGAGAGAAGTCCAAGATTCTGATTCGGTTTAACCAACTCAAAACGTAAAGCTTGTTGTCTTTGTAGACAATATCTTGACATCCATGGAAATTCTCAGGACCTTCTTTTGTAGGTATCTCCCTCCAAAAATTGAATCCATTCTTAGTATACATTACATAAGATAGACCTATCGACCAGACCACTAAGTAACCATTGGTTTTCTCGTCGACCCATAAAACCGCTTTTGTCCGTTTTAGAATGTTTTTTGCGGTTAATGATGATTGATTGATCATGAATGTGAACGTGTTGTCTTGTAATCTATGAACTTGTAGCCTCCCCTGGTGTGACTCTAATGGAGGTAGATCGATTCTTTCACGTGTGAAAACATTCAAAACGTATGGATTTGATCGTAGGTCCAACATTAAAAGCCAGCTTCCAGAAGTTGCGAGACACATGTGAGTAGAGAAGTCATTGCCAAGATTTCTTAGTGTGTAAAATTTACCTTCTTGGGGATTGAACACTTGACATGTAGAGCTCTTTGGTCTTGTACGAGGGAAGTTTATTATCCATGGAAACTTGTCTTGTATTGAAGAGATTTGTTTGCAAACTCTGTGCCAATTTTTGCAAACGGATCGTGCTTTTAGATAGTTGATGATGCTCAAACGTTCGAGGATTGATTGTAGAACGTCTGAGTTAATCTCCGACCACTTGACCTTGTTCGACATTGAGACTTTTACCTCAGACGAGTTGTAAAGTCTTGTATATGTAATGGTTGTTAATTCCTTTTCCAACTAGGAATAGGAAAAGTTCTATTCCTAGTCAAAGTATGTTTAGGTCTATCGTAATCATCCGTGTTTATTAATCGTTTGGGCTTTTTAAAAGCGATGTACTTATGGGCTTAATGACCACAAAATCTATACAAAAAAGTCAATCGTTCCTTTTCACCTGAATACATTAATACTTATGGGCTTAATAATTACAAAATTTTATTCTTTAGAGCAGTTATTCAAAAGCACATAAAGTCAATTGTCTAGTTATCTTGCACAATTCACAAACTCACACTAAGAGTTAGTCTTCGCAATTACTACCTCTTTTTTTAAAAAAGTGTCAATTTTACATTTTTATTGTTTCATAATATCACTTTAAAATTTTAATATATATTATACTTTTTCAGCTCAACATAAATTATAAACTTCATTAAACTTATAAATAAGTTTATTTATCTTAGATATTATTGATCAAAAGGTATAATCAATAAAAATATAAATGTATTTCAGTTATTTTTTTAATATTTATAAAAATAACAAAATGACGCCTTTTATGAAATGGAGAGAACAAAATATAATTAAATTTAGAACATTTTAAATGTGATTTGAATTGATCACCTCAGTTTGAAATGATTAAAAGTACTCTATGAAAATTAAAAAAAAAGTTTTAAATTATTCGTTAGCTTTCATTAGTCTGACTTCATTCCACCAACCATATACCTTCTTGATGTTAACATTCCAAACTCTTATGTTATTCACTCAAAAGGAATATTTAAAATTGTACAGATATAAATAACTGAGGCAAAAGCATTTGAGAATAGAAATAAATAAAATTGGAAAGAAAATGGAGATTTTTTTCTTCTATTTATTACTACATCTGTTTTCAATTTAGTTGTCATTCTAGATTTTTACACACAAGATTAAAAAACATTTAATTTTCAAAATAAAAACACCATTATCTATAAAACTAACCACATTTCAACCAATCAAACATAAAATAGTATATAAAATTAATAATTTTTTATTGAAATCATAAAACGACATTTATTTTGAAACGAAAGTTTTGCTCTACAAAGACATCTAAATTGAAACAGAGGTAGTAATAAACTGTTTTTGGAATAAAACACAATCAAAACATATATATATCGCAAATACAATTCCATATCTTTACTTGTATACTTGTTTATTTGCATACTTGTTAAATATATGGAAAAAAATACTTGTTAAATATATCGTGTAATGTAAATGTAATATGCCTAATATAACATGACTGAAAAACATATAAGTTAAATGTCCTAATTTAAAATAATAATAAGATAAATAATTGTAACATAGAAAATATAAAAGGTTTCTATATTTGAAAAAAGTAGGTCAACATCCAAATTAGACCAACTTTTTTTTTTTCTTATTCTAGGACTAGAATGATACAAGAAGCTGCAGACACCTTTAACATCCCAAATTTATAAAAATATCTGGATGTTTTATTAGGTTGTATCATAGCTTCAGAATTGCATCGAGGACAACCAACTAAAACTCTAATCCTATAATGTTACTGAAAAATCCAAAAACAAACAGATAACATATTCTAAATCCTCATATCCGACAACCAGCAGGCACAATCTTGCCACGAACCGAACCACCAACATTCTCACACAACGCCGTGGCCAAGCCATCCCTCCCATTGTATGTCAAGTTGATATTTGAGAGCTCAACGTCTAGACAAGGAAAGGTTTTACTACACATCATATTCAAAGCCGCTTGAGTCGTGGAAGTTCCCCAGATTTTGTTATACTTGACGTCTCTGATCTGAACATGAGAGTCATACTTTCCAGGACTATCGCATTGTCCATGTGGACAATACTGTTGGTCAATGACGATAGGGTTTTCAACATTTACCATTTGGATATTGTCGTACAAGAAGTTTGAAACCGATATGGCCGAGACCGACTTAGCATATGTTTTGATCCGCAAACCGTCGGTTGTACCGTTGAAAACCGAGTTTCTCACGGTTAAGCCCTCCACGTTCTTCTCATCTTTATACCGGCCGAGGCTTCCGACACTAATCCCGTGCCCTGGTCCGCACCTAGGAATATATCACAAGATCAGTATATTGAATGCACATAAAAACATTGGAGGCCAAAGAAAATAAAAATAATTTCTTGGTTAACCAAACAGAAACGTAAAATCAGAGAACAATAACCATATATCATATGGTTAACATAACACAACTTTAATTTTTTTTGTTAAAAGGTTTGCTAAATTTCAGCTAATCAATTTAGCTTAAACTATATATTGAATTCACATTAAAATATTGAAGACCAAAGAATCTAAAAATGAACTTATTTGTTAACCAAAAAAAAAGAAAGAAAAAACAACCAGAGAATATTAACATATATCTTATGGTTTATTGTAACTTTACATATGTTTGTGTTAAGAGGTTTGCTATATTTCCGCTAATCAAAATTGAGTTCAAGCTATAATTAAGGCGGAATAATATACCTGACATTAGAGATATCCAAGTTTGTAGTTCCGTCAAGTATTGCGATGCAATCGTCACCGGTTGCGATTGTGACATTGTAAATATGCATATCCTTTGATCTACCTATCTTGATACCATCGGTATTAGGGCTATCTCCAGGAGCCGTGATGGTCACACCGGTAATGTTAAAATCCTCGACCGAGAACAAGTTTAGGTGACCCATTTTGCTGTTGATAGATCTCAGACCGTTGATCCTCGAGGATCTAACGAACGCAAACCCTATGTTGATAGCTAGTGTACGACAATTAGGGTTTTTGTTACAATCGTTGAGGGACCAAGCGTAATAACCTTGACCGTCAAGTAACCCTCCTCCTGTTACGGTGAGATTGTCTACGTACCGAAACTCGATCCATGCTTCTTGTTTGATGGCGTCAGGATCTCGAGGAGCCGACAAGGTGCCTGTGATTATAAAAGTGATGTAACTTTTGCACGGACCAGAGAACGTTACTTGGCTGAGATAGAATGTTCCGAGAGGTATATAGACCGTTGAACTTCCACCACTCCATTGACAAGCATCGTTCCAAGCCTTTGTTATTTCAATAGCGTTGTCTCTTTTGCCATCGCCGCGAGCACCGTAGTTTCTGACGTCGAAGATCTTATCTCCTTTGTAATATCCATTCGTGGGAGCACTTGAGACGGCGAGGAAAAAGAAGAAGAAGAGGGACGAGACACACAAGATCAGAAACCTAGACGCCATTTCGATCGATCTTACTTTTTTTTTTCTTAACCTTTTGGTTTAGTTGAGGCAAAGTCAAGCGTTTGAGCTTCTTTATTTATAGGGTAACAAGATAAGAATATATACGACATTAAATGTTTAATAAACGTATAACGGAAACAAAATCTGTTACTACCATACATATGGGAAATTATTAGTATTGGAATAGTAAGTAAGAATCTTATCAAGATAATAAGATTTTTGTGTGAATAGAAACTCAATGTAGAATCTTCCTTTTTCTATTTTTTTTTTCATTTTCGCTTGAATGTCAATTGGAATATGGATACGTATGACTTGTGTATCTGGGAGTGTTAAAATATGTGTATAATCTTTTGTGTTTACATAGTAATGGAGCTTATATGTATGAATTATTCAATTAAATGTCACACTAAGAAAAGTATATGTTTATTCTAAAAGTGGGTGTTATATCTGTCCAATATGAGATGCGTTTTAGATTGCTTCTGAAGAATTCTCTTATCTACCATAATTTGAGTTGCCAAAAAAACAATAATACGAATCTATATAATTATTAAATGTAAACATTTGAGCTAAACTTTTTTAGTAGGTATGATTTGCTGTAATAAGGAAATGATCAATTGTTAATTTAACTATCATTATCGGAGTGTAACAAGGAAAAGGATTCAAATAATATTTTGAGTTGCCAAAAATATAATAAAAATCTATATATATAGTCATTAAAATATAGTCAACATTATTTGAGCTAAACCTTTTTTGGTAGATATGATTTGCTGTAATAAGGAAATGATCAGTTATTGATATAACTATCATTATTACGGAGTGTAACAAGGAAAGGATTAAAATAAAATGGAAATCTAAATTGATATGATCGTTTTTATTTTTGCTTGAAATTTGGTGGATATACTATATTAAAACAGAGTCCTATTTAAAATTACCTTGGCATGTTTTAAATTTGTATTTATTAAACATGTTATGACTTAACATAAAAATATACTTTATATACCAATAGACTTAAATTAAAGCAATATACAATTATGGGTATAAATTAAGACATAAATAACAAATCAAACTTTTAATCTGAACCAAACAAATATGGTTTGAACTAATTTGAGAGAAATGAATAGAGCTTATTAAAATCTCACCATACTGAACCTAGATAGATTGGTTATTTTTGCTCCCACGTTTTGAAATCTATAAGTTAAGACTTATCAACTAGTCAACTTACATGGATTGATTATAAACTCAAAAATCAAGATCTATATATTGTTTGGACCTATTATAGTAGTGTTTGACTTGTGGTTTAATTTTTATGAACCCCATTTCATATGTAGTAGTTTTACATTACAACACAACACATGAAGCATAATATAACATCGATTTATTTTTTCTAAACATGTCGTATATTTTATACCCAAATCTCCATCATGTACCCAAACAAAACATCGTCTTATTCCCGATCATATATTCCTAAGAAAACAATGCATGCAATAAAATACAGATTTCAAAAATATCATTCTATATAACCTTATATATATTTATGTATTCAAAATTCAAATATATTATTTAAAATATATAGCATATCTTTGAAACAAATATATCCCTAAATCTGTGCATTTTTAATTTTAACTACTAGCTTCCAATAATACCAAGTATTAGGTATTAGTACAATATCAAAGATAATATATTTAAAAAAAAATTATACTATAATACAGTTTCGAATGAATATTTGGTATTTGGTAATTTTGATAATATCTTTTATATATATTTGAAATCATTAAACAATCTTATATATCTTATATTTTCGGAATTCAATTCTATTTCTACGTAGACACACGAACTTCATGTGGAGAATTTGTTATAAGATAGCTACAATTCCTTTCACATGCAAAATATTGATAAAGATCTTACCAAGTTTGTTGAACAAATTGTAACATAAGATCTTACCACAATTCACACACATCTGAATACTCTTAAGCATATACCAGATGTTTAATTTGTTTTCATAATTTTAAGAAACTATTATTTTAGAGAAACTATTTACACTGTAAATATAGATATGTAGCATTCATAAAACACGTTCTCTAAAACTATCCAACACAAGAACACATTGGGTGAGATGGATTCTGCTACATACACATGCAGACGAAGTTTAAGAAGATTAAAAATGAATAGGTTCTCAAAAACTATGTTATGAAATCTGAGAAGTTTTTGATTGGTTGGATTTTATATATCAATTTCCAGGGTTTTGAATATTTTTGTTTTATTTTGAATCATTTGGATACTTTATGTTTATTTTATTTGCTTTGCTATAGTCAATAAAATGGTGTTAACAGTATGCCAATTTTATTTTATCCTATACAGATAAAATTGGACTATTTATTGTATTTTATTCAACCAATTATATAATAAATGTTTAAACATGTTAATTTATATCTAATGCATTTTAGAAAACTTATTCTACCCTACCCATGAATATTTATATATGTTCTATTTTGATGTATAACTATACTGTGCACACAAAAATGTTTAAGTGTATCACATATGGTGAAGAAGGTGAACGTAAACTTACTTGGTGATAGGGTGAACAATAGGAAGCATCATCATGATAGATTGTATAACTTGGTTCACATATGGCCACGTAAAAAACTTACAAAAATAAAGAAAAACTGAAATACTAAATATACAATAGTAATATGTTGTAGACAGGGCCGGCTCATGGTTTATAAAGGTCCTTGGACAAACAAAAAAATTAGGTCCTTTAATAGTTAAAAATAATTTTTTGGTATGATTTTAAAAAAATATATATATTATTTCAAACGTTACTAAATTTAGATGTAAAAACATATAAAATATTTTTTTTTAGAAATACATAAAATAACTCTTAAAAAATTGGATCCTTGATATCATAGACCTCGGAGCTGTCGTACTATTCGTCCTTGTGGTTGAGCCAACAATGGTTATAGTTTCTAATTTTGACGGCTTTAACACTACATATATTTTACTAAAACATTTTTTATGGTTTTCAAGATTGAATTAATTTTATGGTTCTAGATATCAGAATTTTATTCTCCAAAAGATTAAGCTCACATTTTATCAAAATGTACAAATGTAAATACTTATACATTTTTAAATTTAATCTGGGAAAATATATTTCCTAAGTTAGGAAATTACACGATAACAATACATTTTTTAATAATAATATCAAAAATTCAAATTAAGACTATTATTATGTATTCAAAACATAATAAGCATCATATAATCTTTAATAGAAATATAAATTTATAACTGTAAATAAAAAAATCTGCGCAAGAGAGCGGGTCATTATAAATAAAATTCATCATATACTTTTTGCGACAAAATATAAATTTATAACTATAAATAAAAAATAATCCGCGCAAAGAGTGATGGTCACTATAGATAAAGTACAAATACAAAGTTAGATGAACCACACCAAAAATCAAAATAACAAAATCCAAACCAACATCAAACCTAAATTCATAATAACCAAACTATATTATATTTCTTGAATCGAAAACTATAATTTACTATCGAACCAAAACTAAACCGAAAAATAAAACAAAATATACTATGGTCATGAACTAATGTTTATAAAATATCATAAAATCATAAAATATTAATTAAAAATTATAATATAAATTATCCCTTGCAGCCGCGCGGGTCAGAATCTAATTTATATTATAATGTGGCAAAAGCATACAAATAGAAATTATCTACTCATATCTCTAGTGAAATTTAGTAATGTTCCCCGAATGCATGAGGAGGCCCTAGTTCAGCAGACCCAAGCCTTGTGTAAGTGAAGCAATCAGCTTAGTAGATGGGTTAGGAAAGCCCAATACGCACTTATTTGGTGGTTCTTAGCCAAAAGTAATCAGGAGATCCCACCACTTTCCCTAAGAACCACCTCTAAAAATCGCTTTTTAAGAATCGATTCTTACAATGTTTTGTAGGTCTCACTGACATGTGGCGATCCACGATTGGTTTGCTTTAACTTTTTTTTTTAAAGTCAGAAAAAGAAATTTTTATGGATGTACATGCTCTTATAGAAGGAATTATTGTTGGGTTACCAACCAATATTATTTTGTTATTCATTTTCAATATTTTTTAAAAAATTAAAATATTATCAAGTTATATTATGTTTTAAAGGTAAAAATAAATAAAACATAGTAGTAATTATTTTTTTTAATATTTTTAACGTTGTTGGCAAAACACTAAACCCTAAACTCCAATTCTTAAATCATTGTGTAAACCTTAAACCTTTGAAAAAATTCCAAACCATAAATCAAAAAACTAAATCCTTAATCCTAACCCCTAAACCTTTTGATAAAAATACATAAAATAGTAGACGTTGCTAAGAAAAAAGAGATTTTTTAAAAATATTTTTGACGCCATCATCAAAACACTAAATCCTAAATACTAAACACTAAACATTGAACTCTAAACCCTTGGATAAAACATAAATCCAAGGGTTTAGGGGTTAGGATTAAGGGTTTAGTGTTTTTACGATTTAGTGTTTATTGTTTTTGATTTATGGTTTAAGATTTACCCAAGAGTTTAGTGGTTATCCAAGGGTTTAGTGTTTTGTTGACAGTATTAAAAATATTTTCATTTTATTGTAAATACTATTATTTTTATTTATGTTTACATTTTCATTTTGAAAATATAATATAACTTAATAATATTTTGTTTCCTTTTTAAAAGATATTAAATATGAAAAAATAAAATACTATTGATTAGTGAACCTATAGGTTGACGTTCACCTAAGGGGTGAACCAAAGAATAATTTGTGAACCAAAGAATAACTCTAAGAAGAGAAATAATCTTATCATTAGCATTTCAACAAGGTTTATATTCCAAAGAGGTCACTTGGTTTGTTTTGTTATCTTAGTTGTCTCAGTGGATACAACCTTCTTTTACGTGAGATCGCTTTTGTTCCAGCCCGTAGCGTCTTCACAGTTTCAGTAGTAAAATTCAGCCACTGTTTGACGTTATTGAAGCTCTCTTGGTCTGTGACATCATAGGTGACTTGCCAAGAAAAGCCAATGATGATGAGGGAGAAACAAAGAATGGATATATTAACACCAAGGTGATTTGTGTTATCATTGTTAACTTGCTAACTATGGCCAGGGCCGACCCTCAGATTCATCAGGGGCATGTGTGTCCACTATTATGGCACTGCAATAAATTGACATTATAAGGACTGGAAGATACCATGGTCACAAACAATGAATGAATTGCATTGACGTGTGTGTTACCTGTTGAAGTTTGTGGAAACATAAATTAGGTGAATCGTTTAGCAAACGCATAAGTAGATTCAACCATTTTGTCTCACATGTGCATATTTTCAAATGTACAAGACGGTGGAAGACAATACCAACAGAATATGCATCTGCAACACACTACATAACTGAAAACAAGTACAATGTGTTAGTGTCAAATAGGTTAGGCAGATATCATTACCTTAGAGTATGGTAACATATAAAGAAATACTTTGCTGAAGTAACATAACTCCGAGTCACCCCAGGAGAACTGTGAGCGACAACAACATTTGCCTTAACAATATTAGGCATTTCATTCTCAATGACACAAAATCCAACCGGATCAAAATAAATTCCCAAGTGCTCCAAAGAAGGAGCATGTATTACAAATCCATCTTCACCTTTTGTAGCTCGTCCTGCTGATTTATACAAAGTTGTGTTCCTGAGAGAAGGAACCTTTTGTAGCTGGTCCTGCTGATTTATACAGAGTTGCGCTCCTGAGAGAAGGAACCTTTGTGAAAACGGTCACATTGTCATTGACACGTTGTTCCACTACCAAATATTCAAGAACATGACAATTGGACAAAAGCCTCCTTGCAAACTCTTCACAAGGGTACTTGACAGATACAAGGCTCAAAGTTTTAAGAATCGAGAAAGAAGACAAGGTAGAAACATCCATAAGTGTCACATTCTTTAGTTTAAAGGAAATGACTTATCCTATCCACATGAGCCATCTTCCCCTTTCACATCCTAAACTCTATAAGGCTAGAATCCCCAAACAAGACACTAAAGCTGAAAGCATAGAAAAAAAAACAAAGAAAGTCATAAGAAACAAGACAAGGTCAAAGAAAACCCTAGCGTAAGAATATAGTTATGTAGTTCAAAGATAAATCACATAGTAACACCTAACTGCATCTCATACTGAACTTGTATTTTCAAGAAACATATAGTTAGCGCTCAGACAAAGAGTTCGCTAAAAACCAAATTTGAAGTAATGATTTACCGATTAGCTTTATACTCTTAATTTATACGGTGATTCCTGAGAAATATCAACTCAGTTTTTAAACAAATCTACCGTTTGAAAAAACTGTTAATCTGAAGAGTAGCTGAATCTGAAGACATGTGAAAAAGTTAATTTGTTTGAAATTTAAAATGAATCTAATTTCGGCCTACGAGCCCAATTTCGGCCTACGAGCCTAATTCGGCTCATATTTTACTTGGCTATAGAGCATACAGGTCCATAACTTCGGAGCTAACAGACGAACGGTTTATACCAATAAAGAAGAAAATGAGAAGTGGAACACACAAAATGAAAGAAGCTACTAGTGTCATGTTCCTCCGTTCTCGGAGAGAGAACAAATTATGTATTTATATACAATAATAAATTATAATGATGTAAGAAGATAATACAGGAAATATATATAAAAAAAATTTGATCAAAACAGGAAATATATAAATAAATTCCCTTTTCATGGCTGCTACAAATTTGCCAAAGCAGCATTGTTTATTGTTTAAGACTAATCAAATGCAGAACCATCCTGAAAGGAATTTTCACAGGAGCCAAGTGGGGATATTTTTCCTTACCGGGTCTGAGAAACTGATGCTTCCAAAAGCAAAACATTTAGATTAGTGTTGGGCATTCGGGTTTTCGGTTCGGACCGATTCAGTTAATTCGGGTTATATGGGTTGGGACGTTTAGGAATTGGAGTTTGGTTCGGATAGTGCTAGGTTCATGTCAGGTTTCTATTTTTTTATAAAACTCGAAGTGGAAACGAATTATAAATAATTCGGGTTTTGTACGGGTTTAAAGTCCAAAAACCAAAAAAATCCCGAAAACTCGATCTAAATCTGGAAAAAAAACCCGAATCATATTCAGATAATTCAAGTTTTTTTGGATATTTAGTATTTATAAATTATATTTTATATATATATTAAAAATAAAAATAATTAATATTTTTAATATTTTTGAAATATTCGGATATCCATTCGATTTTCGATTCAGTTTCGTTTTTTTTTGGATTCAGAAATATAGGTACCGTTCGAGGTTTTGTAATTTTCGATATGGTTTCAATCTCGATTTTTTTGATTCGGTTGGATTTTCAGATTTCGGATAATATGCCAAGCACTACTTCAGATATCTATATCTGTCTAAATAGTTATCGAAATCTGAAGTGTTTTGTTTTTCATCGGCAATAAGGAAAAAGGATGTATATATTACTAAATAATAAGTTTGAGGGGTAAATAAAGTTAACCAAAAAGATTCGGGGTCATCGTGCAAATTCTGAAAGGTTAATAATATCCAGAAGATGAAAATAAATACACGGCACGCAAATCAAAAACCCAAACGGGCGTGGGGGCAGACGTCACAGCCTAATCTTCTTTTATCTTCTTGTCCTTTTCCAAGTTTGATCATCAAATCTTTTTTCTTATTCGACATACTAAACCCAACCATATATATTGTTACGTCACTGGTAAATTCAGATTAAACCTTAAGGACAAAACTAAACTGTTTGGTTTTGAAATAAAATAAACTATAACTAAAAGAACGTGTGTACAAATGTGATTATTGGCCACATTAATAAGCAAAACAAATGATTGTTGATTTTCTTAATTTGGATTATAACGGTTAAAGCGGTGAGCTTAGCTATTTTGCTTATAAATTGATCAAACACGACGACTGTAGTTTCGTAAGATCCGAGTTTTATTATCCTTTGAATCGGCAAAAAAATGGAGAAAGCGATCGAGAGACAAAGAGTTCTTCTTGAACATCTCCGTCCTTCTTCCTCCCACAGTCTCGAGGGCTCTCTCTCTGTAAGCTTTCTCACTCTCTCTCCCGATCCATCGCGATCCCTAGGGCTTGATTGTTCTCGATCTTGATTTTCTGTTACTGATTTTTTGGATTTTGATGTTGAATCATAATTTGATTTTGGTTGTTTGGTTGGGTTTGTATCATTATCTCTTAAAAAGTCAAAAGCTGATGAACGTGTATCGTTCCAAATGATTAGGCTTCTGCTTGCTTGGCTGGGGACAGTGCTGCATATCAGAGAACCTCTCTCTATGGTGATGATGTTGTCATTGTCGCGTAAGTTCCATTCTTTATGCTTTTGTTATGTGAAGAATCTCTCTGTAAGATTATTGTGATGATAAACGCACGCATTTTTGATCCATTGCAGGGCACATAGGACTGCACTATGCAAGTCCAAACGTGGCAATTTCAGGGACACATATCCTGATGATCTCCTTGCACCTGTTTTGAGGGTCTGTCTGCTTATCTCTTGTATTCTGTTTTTTTTTTTATTCCCTTCCTTCTAGTTATATATGGTGTTATCTTCTTGGTGCAGGCATTGATAGAGAAGACAAATCTTGACCCAAGTGAAGTTGGTGACATTGTTGTTGGTACTGTTTTGGCACCGGGGTCTCAGAGAGCCAGCGAGTGCAGGATGTCTGCTTTCTATGCTGGTTTCCCTGGTATAATTCTTTTCTTTTTATGTACAGCGATGCAAGTCCTTGTGTCTGTTTGCTGTATCCTCATGTTGTTATGTTCTTTGGTGCAGAAACTGTGGCGGTGAGGACTGTGAATAGACAGTGCTCCTCTGGGCTTCAGGCTGTTGCTGACGTTGCCGCTGCCATCAAAGCTGGATTTTATGACATTGGTTAGAGAATAACGTGTCTTTGATTACATTCGTTTTCATGAAGAACTTAGCTGAAAGTAATGTCTGCTGCAGGTATTGGTGCTGGATTGGAGTCCATGACTACTAATCCAATGGCATGGGAAGGATCGGTCAACCCAGCGGTACTGTCTCTTTATCCTCTCTTCTATGGATTCTCAACTGGCTCTGTTTAGTTTACTGAGCAGTAGAAGAAGTATTATGGTATTGCAGGTGAAGAAGTTTGAGCAAGCACAGAACTGTCTTCTCCCTATGGGCGTTACTTCTGAAAATGTAGCACACCGCTTTGGTGTCTCAAGGCAGGAGCAAGACCAAGCTGCTGTAAGACAACTGAACTTTCTCAGTGTGATTGTACTTTTAGACAAAACCCATAAGTTTGATCTCCCTGTGCTAAGCTATCCTGTCATATTGCTAGGTTGACTCGCACAGAAAGGCAGCTGCTGCAACTGCTGCTGGTAAATTCAAGGATGAGATCATTCCGGTTAAAACCAAGGTATTTTCCAGATCCTTCTTACAATAACTTCGTACAATGACTTCTCCTGGTTCATTAGTTACTGAACTTCATTGTGTTTTATATTTCAGCTTGTTGATCCAAAGACAGGTGATGAGACACCCATTACAGTTTCTGTTGATGATGGGATCCGAGCAAGCACAACCCTTGCTACTCTTGGGAAGCTGAAGCCAGTGTTTAAGAAGGATGGCACCACAACTGCCGGTACTTTTTTCCAAATCGATTGTCTCATTTTAGAGAAAACAGTTCTTTGTATCACAATTTTGAATCCATTGCTTCGTTTGTTATCATCTCAAACAGGAAACTCCAGCCAAGTAAGTGATGGTGCAGGAGCTGTCCTCCTCATGAGGAGAAGTGTTGCTACAAAAAAAGGACTTCCCGTTCTTGGTGTATTCAGGTAGGTGATAATTTCTGATAAAGCTATAACGGTATAACTCTGCACAGATAATGTTGCTATCTAGAGATCATAAACTCTTCATCTGTATTGGAAACATTGCAGGACATTTGCTGCAGTTGGTGTTGATCCAGCAATCATGGGTGTTGGTCCAGCAGTTGCCATTCCTGCTGCAGTTAAGGCAGCTGGTTTGGAACTCGATGACATTGACTTGTTTGAGATCAACGAGGTAAATAAGCAAACACTTCCAGGATCTTCTTACCACATATCTTTTGCCCAAACCTTCTGATGCTAACTGTCTGTTTAAATCCTTGTGTTTTCAGGCATTTGCATCTCAGTTTGTTTATTGCCGTAACAAATTGGGACTTGACGCAGAGAAAATCAATGTCAACGGAGGCGCTATGGCCATAGGACATCCTTTGGGCGCCACAGGTATATAAGGACAGAGCTATGAAATTTCTATTCTTACTTCAGTTCAGCAAACCAAAGAGACTTGGTAAATGAGCTCTGAACCAAATCCTGGAAATCCACTTCCAGAACAATCTGCCGACGCACCCTTATAAGTTTTGTTGTCACAAACTGCGCTCTAACCAACTCACAACTGCTCAAGTCTGCTACATTCAGTCCTAGTCTAGATACAATAGACCTGTAGGTAAGAGACGCAAGATTAGCTAATGCTTGTTTAAATGTCTCACAGGAGCACGTTGCGTTGCTACTTTGTTGCACGAGATGAAACGCCGTGGAAAAGACTGTCGATTTGGGGTAGTGTCCATGTGCATTGGTATGCTTCTCTTACTCTATAATCTCTCTCATACGATCTCTAAATTGGTGTATGAAATTGTTGTTGTTGATTGGGGAAAATCTGGCAGGGACGGGGATGGGTGCAGCGGCTGTGTTTGAGAGAGGAGATGGAGTTGATGAGCTTCGCAATGCAAGGAAAGTTGAAGCGCAAGGCTTTTTGTCCAAGGACGCTCGTTAGAGATCATTGGTTGTGTGGACTAGAGCTGTCAAATGGGCGGATCGCCCGTGGGCTTGCCCTGTCCAAACTTATACGGGTGGGCCATGGTCTTGCCCAAATGATATATGGTTTAGCTGGGCCAAAGAGTGGTTTAGTCCGTGGACATATTGGTCTTAGACCAAATGGGCACTGGGCTAGCCCAATATATGTATTTTTTAGGGTTTTGTTAATTTGGGGGAAAATCACAACCAAATCACAAATTCACAATCGAGCGTTTCTCTTCTCCCGTCCTTCTCTTCTCCACCGTGCTTCTCCACTGTGCTCTTCTCCCGCCGTGCTCTTCTCCACCGTGCTCTTCTCTATCATCACTCTTCTCCACCATCGCTCTTCTCCATCATCCCTCAACTCCGGCCTTACTTTCCTCGACGGCTATCAAGGGTTTATCAAGCATTCATCAAGGGTTCATCAAGGGTTAGATTCTCTAGCTTTAGTACATTTCAGATTGCTCATCAAGGTTCGTTTTTGGATTATGTACTCGAGGATGAGCCATTTTCGTTTTTGGATTTAGCTTGTCTGGTTTGGTGTTATTGCCTTACTGGGTTTCTGTAGAAGAACGCCTTGCTTTGTGCTTAGGTTGCTGTTGACTTATGTGTTTTATTTCTTCCGATTGATATAAGCTCAAGGTTATGAATGAGTCTCATATGTGTGTCTTTTGTATTGTGTTTCTGATGTGTTATGTGTTTTTTTAAGGTAGTTTTGTTTGGAAATTTCTGGTTTTATCATTGTTGTGTTGTTCTGACATGTCGTTGCTATCAAGTCTTGCACTTTGTAAGTGGTAACGTGGTTTAGTTTCATTGTTTCTTATTAATGTAATAATGTTCTCTAGTAAAGCATTCTATAAATAATTAATTTGACGTGCAAAATGACTTATCTTGATCTTCATTTAATACTTGCTTTAAATATCATATAGCTTTGAAAGCATCTTGATATGCGTTAACTTCTAGTGTATTTGACCTTCATGTCTTCATTAACTTCTAGTGCTTATTGTAGTGTTGCACTGTTACTGAAAACGTTTTGTATAATTGTTTCAGGAAAATGAATGATACTGTTGACATAGATAATTTTTATCTTCCACATGGAGATATGGCTGATGAGGATAATGAGACTTTGATGCTTGAGACTTTGTTGTTTTTGATGTTTGAGACTTCGATGTTTTTGATGTTTGAGACTTTAATGCTTGAGACTTTGTAGTTTTTGATGTTTGAGACAAATTAAAAATTAAAAAACTAATACATAATCTACAATTTTCACAATAAATTGATAATTTTTATATAAAATATGTATATTAAATACGAATATTGTATACAAATTATTATGAATAATTTGAATATGTAATATATAAAATTAAACTAAATACAAATAAATAATAATAAAATTACAAACTAAAAATCAATAAATTTAATTAAAATTATTAATGTGTGTCCATGGGCTTGTCCATTTGGACATGGTTGTTTTTGGTCTTGGACAAAATTTTGGACCAGTGTCCATAATAGACCACCCATTACTGCCCATTGTCCATTGTGGTCCAACTGGACAAGACCAATGGGCGCTGGACAGCCCATTTGACAGCTCTAGTGTGGACAAGCATCAAAACACATATCAAGTCTCCAAATATTACATCTCAGCACTTTATTCTCTTCTTGGAGAGAAACTGGTCTTTTTTCCTTTTCTTCAGTTCAATATAGTTATCTGAATAAAGCATCACAACCAATGTTTGCGTGAGTCTTGTATTCTTCTTGACCAGGTCATGTTTTTAGTATTTTTTTCTTTTACTGAAGGGAATCTTCTATGAAATCTTTTTTATGTATGGATAATATTGTCCTTCTTGAATTTCAGTTGCCTCTGGATGTTATAGAAATTTCAGCTGGCAGCAACTTTTTAGATTTCAAATGTTAACTAAAGTCTTAGTTTGGACCTTCGTTGCTGTTTAATAGTTTTAGAACTAATACACGAGAATGTCAATAAATATCAATTGGGGTGGTGGCGCAGTTGGCTAGCGCGTAGGTCTCATAGCTACTGAGTGATCCTGAGGTCGAGAGTTCGAGCCTCTCTCACCCCATTAACTTTTTTTCCCTTTCTAGAAATCCAATCCATCCCCCTCGACCAGCTTACAGAAACTATACGCTTTGTGTTGTTTGGTCATCAATCTAGCTGTTATTTCGGCACTAGTTGCTGCATCAGCCTCAAAAAGTAAAATCACTGAATGTGTTTTTTTTATTTCCAAGTCTTCACCTCAAGTTTTTGTACTAGCGGAAGCTTCTTCAAGCATGAAGGATTCCTCCTCTTTGTCTTTAGATGTTTAATGGTGATGCTTGCATCTATCATGTATTTTCTAATTTACCCACTGTTTGGGTTTATAAGCCATGTTGGCTCTTTTATGTATTTTGTTGAACTACTCCTCCCTTCATGGAGATTAAGTAACCTATAATATGAGGTTTGACCAAAACAAAGAAAAAGAAGTTGATAGGTGCAGCATGTAAAAGTCCATGTATTCTAATAAACATAAAAACGTTGACAAAAACAATTTAATAAAGATGCAAGTATAACTCAGATAATATTTGCTGACCAAAAAAAAAAACTCAGGATAATACTTGAATAGATAGCCATAGGAGTGGACATGGGTGCATGTAGAATGACTAAAAATTATTAACATAAGTTACAAATTTACCTTTTGAAAAAAAACTAAGGCTTTAAACATCCATATTATTCTATCTAAACTACTGAAATCATTCAAATACACACATACCCACTGGTGATAAGTTTGGTGATAGATAGGACTGGACATTTTATCCGTTAAATTTGATTTGATTCGTTATTCGTTTTGATTTGATCAAGAAAATTCGGATATCCGTAAGTTGTCGAAGTAAATCAAATACTAAAATTAATATCCGTTAGAAACGCAACAAACAAAAAATACTAAAATTTCCGAATATCCAATCCGGTCTGGCATTATACAAATAGATGTATATCTACAAATAAATAAAGATTTTTATATGTATAATTATATAATTATTAGTTTAACATATCATCCTATTAATTTTATTTAAAATTTAAAATCTTTATAAAAACTACAAATTTTCTAGTTTTTTGTGTTTTATAAGAAAATTTGATTAATTTTAGAAATTTAAGAACATATAGTTTCATTTTATATTGTGTAAATTTTGTATAGTTTTTTTAGATTTATTTGTATTAAACAAAGTAGATGAAATACTTGTAAATATTCACAAATATAAAAAAAATCTAGATATTCAAAAAATCGGATATTCGTATTTTTCCGAAGTAAAGCAAATCAAAAAATTAGATATCCGTAAGATACAAAATAAATCATAAATACTGAAAATTATGATGTTATTTGATTAGTGTCCCACCCTAGTGATCTTGATAGATAATCACTTGTTTATTTTTTGAACCAGAAAAAAGGAAAAACACTTGTAATAAACTATAGTTAAGATACTTTCAAACATATTTTAAATTTCAACCACGTTGAAAGTTGAAAGCATCAAATACCAACATCACCAAACTTTAATGAGGCGCACAAGTTGAATATCACAAAAACTATTTCATAATTTATTATTTAGTCCTTCATCTCAAGGTTTAGATTCACAAGCTGACCATAGTCTTAAGAATTTGCTTGTTTAGTCCTTTACTTCAAGGGTTGGATTTAATTATTTCGAGTTTTCTTGTGTTCAATTACGTTTACGCTCTCCTCTTTTCTCTCTCTCTCACTTAAGTCCTCGATTCTCTACGCGTTTCAGCGTTAGATCTCTGCCTTCCTCCACGCTGATCGGTAAACCCATCCTCCCGCGTCGTATTTCATGGCGCAACAACAGTCGTTGATCTACAGTTTCGTGGCTCGAGGCACGGTAATCCTCGTGGAGTTCACCGATTTCAAAGGCAACTTCACATCCATCGCTGCACAGTGCCTTCAAAAGCTTCCTTCCTCGAACAACAAGTTCACGTACAACTGCGATGGTCATACCTTCAATTACCTCGTCGAAAATGGATTCAGTAAGTCTCGATCTGTACCCTCTCGATTTTGATGTATTCATGATGCGTTTTAGCTTTGATTAATGTTAGATCTGATCAGTGATAGGTTTAATGGATCCTTAATGAAAGAATATACCTTGTTCTTGATCTGTGATTTAACAATCGTTTCTCTGATTTGCTTTTGGTTTATTTGTTTGGAATTTTCAGTTTCATTGTTTCTGTTTGGTTTGATTGTCACCGAAGTATGGTTCTAATCGTTGATAGAGTACCTGTCTGTTTGTAGATATGTCGTTGTGACTGCGACCTGATATCAAATGATGTTTGTTTGTATGTTGCTGCGACCAGTCATCATCAAATGTTGTTTGATTGTCTGTTTTAAATTTAAAACTTAAGTCGCTAGAATTTTTAAATACATGAAATAACGATTTGCGACAGCAAAACTAGGTTGCGGTCGCATGTCGCATGTCGGAGCTACATGCGAACCAACAGAGTTAGAGTTGTGAATATAACGCTTGAGAAATTTCAATGGAGTATTCGCTATGTAGCTCTGTTTTATTACCTGATTGGGTTTCAGGTTAACTTTTTTTTTATAACTGATCTAGTCTTGTTTTTCTTCTGTCAAAATGGGTTAACCCCTTTTTTGTTCTTGTTGTGCAGCCTACTGTGTTGTTGCAGTTGATTCTGCTGGGAGGCAGATTCCCATGGCTTTCTTGGAACGAGTGAAGGAGGATTTCAACAAGCGATACGGTGGCGGAAAGGCTGCAACTGCTCAAGCTAACAGCTTGAATAAAGAGTTTGGGTACTTATATTTGTTCATCTCTTTTGATTGCTATTGAGATGTTTCATTTATCTTCATGGTGGGTTCCCTTTTTTGGCTGGTCTAAAGGTCGAAACTGAAAGAGCACATGCAGTATTGCATGGATCATCCTGATGAGATTAGCAAGCTTGCTAAGGTGAAAGCTCAGGTGTCTGAAGTTAAAGGTGTCATGATGGAAAACATTGAAAAGGTTCGATTCTGACTGACCCCACCTATTTCCAATAGAGTTGTTCAACCACTTATACATTGTGGAATTCACTCGTTCATTTCCAGGTTCTTGACCGTGGTGAGAAAATTGAACTTTTGGTGGACAAAACTGAAAACCTTCGCTCACAGGTTACTTCTCTTATTGCAAAACATATATATGCTTTGAGTTGCAACTCTCTGTGTCTCTTAATGGTTTTTTGTCTTGGGTTTTCGAAAACTATTAATTTGCAACTCAAAAACTGTGTAAACAGGCGCAAGATTTCAGAACACAAGGAACACAGATGAGAAGAAAGATGTGGTTCCAGAACATGAAAATAAAACTCATAGTTCTTGCAATCATCATTGCCTTGATCCTCATCATCGTCCTCTCAGTCTGCGGTGGCTTCAACTGTGGCAAATAAATATGGGAACATTTCTTCCTTGTTGTGACATCCGTCATCATCCTGATTCAGTTCGTTGTGCTGCTTATGTTTTTGTGGTTTCTAAATCCTGATGCTTATGTTTCTCTGCTTAGATTGTACTTCTTGAAATTGGTTTTGTATAGGCCAGCCATATATATATATACATATATGTATGAATGTTCGACTTTTTGCCAACATTTGCTATTGCTGGTACCGACACTGATTCTTGCGAACAATTATTTGAACCTGGCTTGAATCTTACTTGTTTTGGTCTTTCTCAACTTATGTTAATTGCTATGATGATGACAGTATAACATATTCGACCCCGTTAACATGGGTATAACTCGATCTGGTCTGACCGGTTCATGTTTTTGTCTACTGGAATCAAGAAAATTCTTTTTTTTTTTTTGATCAACTTTTTGTAAATTCTTTAGTAGTCAACAAAAATCGAATTGCAAGTTCACCGTATTGGATTATCTTTCAAATGCTAATAACTCAATCTCAACAAGAAAATTCTTAGTCCCAAACATTTTCGTTTTTGTTTATCCCTCTAACCCTTTTTACACATTTTTCTGTTTTCTATAAACAAAATTATAATTTTTCGAAAAATCAGGTTGGTCAAAGAATATGGGTTCGGTTTCTTGCTGAAGTAACCAAACGACCAAAAGACGTCAAGTTGGGTCGCCGGACATCAACTACAGTGTCCTCATGCCTCTTACACCTGACAACCAACCTGCTGGGTCCACCTACGAGAGTCAGAACCCGATGCAAACAGCTGAGAGACAGGCTCTACGATGAGGAAATTTTCTGTCATGAAATCGAATAACAAATCAAGGCTGTTGACGAGTTCAGACGAGAGATTTCGAGGACTAAATCAAATGTAGTTTAGTCCTCCGTTCTCTACGCGTTTCAGCTTTAGTCTTCTCTAGATATAAATACCCGATCTCTCAGGTAAGTTGCCGTTTTCTTCTTAGTAAAAAAATGGCGCAACAATCATCTTTGATCTACAGTTTCGTGGCTCGTGGGACGGTAATCCTCGCGGAGTTCACCGAATTCGAAGGCAAATTCACATCCATCGCTGCACAGTACCTCCTAAAACTTCCTTCCTCAAACAACAAGTTAGCCTACAACTGTGATGGTCATACCTTCAGTTACCTCGTCAGAAATGGTTTCAGTAAGTCACGACCTAGTGTGATGTAATTTGATGATGCGCATATATAGCTTGTCCACGTTTTGATTTAAAAGTCTAGTTTCTCTCGAGGCAACTTCTTATGTTTTGCTTTTGGTATGTATCAGCTTGAATCTGGATCTGCCATTCTGCGTTTTAAACTGGTTTCTCTTATTTGCTTAGATTATTTGTTTGAAGTTTTCAGTTTCAGGGTTTTATACTTGTATGGTTTCATGGTTCTAAATTCCAATAGTTGATACTAGCCCTGCAGTCTGAATCAGTCGTTCGGTTCGGATTCGGTTTTGAATTCGGTTTTGTTGCGGAGAGCTTTTGAAAATAATTTGGTTTTCTGTTTGTTCGGTTTGATACTCAGTTAATTCGGTTTTCAATTTTGTTTTGTATAAATTAACAAATATATCCAAAATTGACCAAAATACCGAATTTAACTAAATATAATAAAAATTAAAACCAACATCTAATTAAAACCAATAAATTGTTTAGATCTGAAAAGCCAAATTAATTGAAACAAACTAAACCGATATTTTGTTCAGTTCCATCAGTGGGATTGTACTGAATTAACCGAAACCGAAATATAGGACCCAAAAAAAAAAAACAGAAATTGCAGGGCTAGTTGACAGAGTTGGGAATATAACCTTTGAGCAATTGCGTTGGAATATTCATTATGTAGCTCTGTTTTTTGCTATACCTTATTGGGTTTCATGTGGTGATAATGATGGTGGATCTACTCTTGTCTGTTTTCTGCCTTGTTTCTCTGTATGGTCTTAAGAGTTTAATTATATTTTTGTTATACTTGTGCAGTCTATTGTGTTGTTGTAGTTGATTCCGATGGGTGCAAGATTCCTATGGCCTTCTTGGAACGAGTGAAGGATGATTTCAACAAGAGATATGGTGGTGAAAAGGCTGCTACTGCTCAAGCAAACACCTTGAATAAAGAGTATGGGTACGTATCTTTGATCATCTCTTTTGATTGTTATAGAAAAAGTTTAAACTATGTTCATGTGCATTGTCGTCTGACTCCTTTTTTTGGTTGTTATAAAGGTCGAAACTCAAAGAGCATATGCAGTATTGCATGGATCATCCTGATGAGATTATCAAGCTTGCTAAGGTGAAAGCTCAGGTGTCTGAAGCTTAAGATGCCATGATTGAAACCATTAATAAGGTTCCCTTTTTTTGTTAACATGGTTCCAATAGAGTTCGGCTAGTATGACTTAAGTTCCATGATCTTTTGTTTCATAAAGCATTAACAATAGAGAAGGATGTACAATTTATCGGTTGCAAAGACATAAAACTCCTGTTCAACCATTAATACATTGTGAAACACACATTCATTTGCAGATTCTTAGCCGTGAGACAGCTTGTACTTTGAGTTGCAGCTCAGAGGTTAGTTCTCTTATGCAAACGGTTCAATGTCCATACACACAGACATGCTTTGAGTTGCAGCTTTCTCTCTCTCTCACTGTACTTTTCTTGTGTTCTCGAAGTTTTAATTGAAGTAAAAACTGTGTACAGCCACAGGTTTTCATAAGATATAGGAGAAGAAAGATGTGGTTTCAAAACATGAAGATAAAACTCATAGTTCTTGCCATCATCTTTGCCTTGATCCTCATCATCACCCTCTTAGTCTGAGGTGGCTTCAACTCTGGCAAATGAGTCTGCAACATTTCTTCCTCGTTGTGCTGCTTTTGCTATGTTTCTCTGCTTCTATTATACGTATTAAAAAGTAGTTTTGTATAGGCCTTATATACACACGTATGTATGAATATTCAACACTTTGCAAACATTTATGCAAATTGCTATGATGACGGTATAGCATAGTCTACCCGGTTCATATGAATTAATTTATCTCAATCTGGTCTGTCCGGTTCAGCAAAGTCTCTGGATAGTTTCTTAAAACCGGTTAAGTAAGAGTGTTGGGTTGCTTTGTTGTTACTTGTTAGATATATTGGACTCATGTGTTTCTATGTTTACTTTTCTCAAAGCTGTGATGGTTATATTGTAATGTCTTCATTCAACTAGCTTTGCACAAGAGAGAGAGGCAAAGCTTAAAGAAAATGAGATTTCAGAGTTTATATTTGTATGTTTCTTATAATAGAAAAGGATCTACATACATCTTGCAGCTCTGTTTTTCTTCTTCTCTGTTATATCCTCTGTTTTATAAAGAAACAATTAAGAGATGGAAACAAACAAACAAACAAACTACAAAAAAAAAAAAAAAAAAAACTACAGAGGATACTAGTTTTTGAACTGAGAATATTAATATTTGATTTTTTCTCAAAAAAGTATTAATATTGATTCTGTACATATTTGATCTTGATTTTGTTAACGTTGAAATAGCGATCTGACGTATTTACCCTCCGTCGAAGAAAAAAGGAAATTATGTATCAACAACGACCGCCACGACGTCATTTAAAGTTTATACATCGTTCGATTAGGCTGAGTGAAAGTCTTGGAAGCTTGGTAAACAAGTTATTTCTTTTCTTTTCCAATTTTCGTTTTCGCTCTATATAACATCTAAGATTCACTATTCCATCTCTTCTCTATTTCCATACTTGTCTTCGAGAGTGAAACCCTAGCTACAAGAGTTGCCTTTTACCAGATTCATTCTCCTCAAAAAAACAACAAAGGAAAGAAACAACATGATGAAAACGATGAAGAAAATTGCGACTGCAACAGAGAAGGTTAGGGCTGATGATGGTTGCAAGTCTTTTGTGTCGAAGCCTGTCCAGACGAAGAAGAAGCAAACGGCTCCACCAATGAAACTTTCTCAAAACCCTAAATCTGTGATTAAGAAAAACCTAAAGAAGAAGAAGCCTCATGAAGAGTTTTGCAAGTCTGTTTCAACAAGGCCTCTAGAGATAACGAAGAAGAAGAAGCAGCCGACTCTGAAAGTCTCTGTAAACCCTAAAGTTGTTCCAGCCGTGAAGAAGAAGAACGACACGGAGACGTTGGAGCTGTTCGAAATAGCAAAGAAAATCAGCGGACGTGGCCAACACGAAGGGACTTCTGGCGGCTAAAGCAGAGACATCAATCTGTGTGGATACTCTCTCTTTACTCATCGATCTTCCCATAAGCGCAACAGCTCCTGAGACAAGGAGGATCATGGATAGGCTTGCGCATCTCACAAGGCACAAAGATCGCAAAATCTGCACTTCCGCATCTGCTCTTTTACACCATTGGAGTCAGAGCATCAGAGATCAACAACAACACTTATAAATGTCCTCTAAAACTCAAGGATATTTAGTAAGCTTTGTAATTGGACAATTTTTCTATTCTTCTTGGTAAAAATAGAGTTAGTACAGTCACGGTTTTATATTTCATATCATTCAATAGCTAATAGTAAGGAATGCTTTCACAAACTATTTTTATGTGTTTAGATACAAGTTTTGGTCTGTCTTTTTGTTTACACAAGTTTCACAATCTAACAGTAAGGAATGCTTTCACAATCTATTTTTTTTTTTGTTGTTGCTGTTAAAATACAAGCTTTGTTCTTTTCTTCTGTTATACGTATCAACCAACGAAGTTTGAATTTTGATCTGTAAATGTATTTTTAGTTGTATATCAATACTTGAGAAAGTTTCCTTTTTTATCTGACATTAACTCAAATGATAATCGTCAGCTACCCATATCACTAAGGATAATCCTTTCTAAAATTGAATTGAATAGATTCTCTGTTTCATGTTCGTACATAAAAACCATCAGGCTTTAGATTTGATATACAACTGCTACTACACTACATGTCCATCAAGGAACTGATGAGCATTCAAAAATCAATAAAAAAACCGAACTGTTTCTGAGTTTATCGAACCAATTACTTTTGATAAGACACTCAGGCTTGTATATAGCAGTGCCTTTGACATTTTGTACTAATCCAAGAAACACACAAGGACTTCTGGGTTCCGGTCAACACTTCTTCCTTTTAGTCCTTTTGCTTATGTTGTTGTGCTGGACGGTAACTAATAATGTCCAAGAAACAATCAAGAACCTCAGAGTCCAAGTAGTATGTGTTCTTGGTATTGTTTGAGAGTTGGTTTCTTTACAGGTCTAGTGATCCCAGCTTATAGAGTTGGCCAGAAACAACAAGTCGTTGAAGTTGAACAGACCAATTGGTTCAAGAATCTCTACTTTCAAGCTGTAATACTTAAAATGTTGATAGAATGTGTTCTTCAAAAGTTTTTGAGCTTAAAAATTTACATACCTTAGAATCTAGTTGATTGGATAACTTTTGTTTTACAAATTTTTAATTTGATCGATTTAAGCAAAATGATAGTGTCACTAAATTTCTAGTTTTGCCAAACCAAAAAAATTGTTAACGCTTACCAAACCTATTCATAGTAATGTAAAAAACATATTTACATTTCTCATTTCACACTAAGAAACACTAATTAATAAAATAATATTAATGAATTTTGTATATATATATATATGTATATATATATATATGGGAAATTACAATTCTACCACAAATTTGATACCACTTTGCAAATTTACCTTTAAAGAATGACAATTTTCAAAAATACTTTTAAATTATGATAAAAATAGACTAAATTATTTTTTTCAAAATATTTACAAAACATTTAGAAACACAACCCCACCCCTTCAACACTAAACCCAAAACAATAATCATTAAAATGTAAACATAAATAAAATATTTTTGATTAAAGGTATTTTTGTAAAGTGGTAATTAACTTGTGCTATTTTTAACAATTTCTCTCTCTATATATATATAAGAATGATGCTTGAATTTAGAAATACCAATATATGGGAAAACCAACAATTTCATACCCAACATAGTATAATATGTTGAAAACCAACACTAAACATATATGTATTTTCGAAAAATTCAGATAAAATACATATTATTTATTTTTTGGCCAAATCATACATCGATCGCCACATCATCTATCACATATCTAGTTTTGTTGATGTGGATATATATACGCTAATTTTGCTTATGATTCCACGTGTACAATATTTTAAAAAATAAAAATAAAATAGTCGTTTTATAAAAATATTTTTGTAAAAAAATAAATGTTGATAATTTTTTGACATCTTATAAATTTTTAAACAAAACTTAGTTAAATAATTAAATTAATCTTAAAAAGATATATTAGTTATAATGTTTTGATGCCACTGTTGTAGTCTTGTTACTCTCAATTAGTCTTGGTTATATTGTCTACATTTAAACAGTTTAAGTTAACATATAACAGATTATTAATTTCTTAACACAAAATTATTCGCATGATTACATAATCGATCTAAAAATTTACATAGAACACATAACCAAGATTAACATAAGAATTATTAATAGGATCAAAAAATCATAACGAATATATCTCTTATATAAAATTAAAATTTTATTGTTTAATTAAGTTTTGTTAGTTTTACTAAATAATAAAAAATATAAGCTTTCAAAACTTTTTATAAACGTTTACATTTCTAAAAAAATATTTTTATTCAACAACTACGTTTATTTTAATTTTTTTTTAAAAATATTGTATATGTGGTATTTTCATTAGCAAAATTAACAAAACTAGTGATGTAGTAGTTGATGTGACTACTAGTTTAGGTTAACATATCGTAAATTCTTACATTTTGAATCTAACATATCATACATTTTTATTTAAAAAAAAATATTGTACACGTGACATATTTGTTAGCATAATTAGCTTATATAGCATTTATTCAATAAAACTAGATAATGTAGATGATGTGGCGACTGATATATA
>CAJHQP010004263.1:0-57478 GCA_905132765.1 Moricandia arvensis | reverse complement strand
CTTAATGATATTTTAACTAAAAATTATAGTGAGCTTCACCAGACGTGACATCATATAGTGTGTTGTTGACTTTGCTTTATGGTGTTCATATAATAATTCCATAGTTCAAAAATATGCATGGACGTACATATATACACTCGGCGATGATTGAATAAATTTTATACTCCACACTTTGACTTTTCAGATTATAACATTGATAACTTAGGTACGTACGCCTTAAGCGGTAAGAGGTATGCCATATTTATCAGTGATCTTTTAGGATGGAGATTTTAACTTAATTTGATTTTTTTTAAAAAGTTTTTGATTAAGAGACGACTTTTAAATCTCTTATTTAAGAGCCGGTTCTTAAGTTTCCTTAGTTAAAAATTAAGAAACGTCTCTTAAAAAAGTTAAGAACTTCTGATAAAAAATCACCAATAAACAGAAAAGTTCATGTTACTTTTAGTTTTTACAAATTATTTTGATGATAAATAGTTATATCATAAAATCTATGATGGATTCAACTTGTGGTTCTCCTTAAAAAATAACTTAGTCAAAGGAGCAAACAGTATTGAACCTGTCGCACAGTCTCATCTAACTTTTGACCAAAAACAGTTTAGAAGCACAGTTGCATTCATTGTAAAAGAGATGTGATAAGCTGTTTTGGTTTAAATATATGTTAACATTCGGTTTATAAATAGTATTTATACATCATATTGGCAATGTTTTGACGTTGAATATGTGATTTGTAAACTCAGAAGACCATTATTATATTTTTATGATCAGTGATTCATAACATTCATTAACTTGTGTGTGCTTAGAAAATATTTGATAATTGATATGTATAATGCATAATACATAAACACAGTTAGAAAACATGGAACTATATTAATCTACGATAGCATCTTTTTCATCGTCTCTTAGTTATTTTGCAAACTTTTATTTTACGTAAATCAGTAAATGTTTTCTCTACTGTATGTTTCACCTGTTATATGACTACTAAAGTGCTAATCACTTGACATAACAATCATCATATTTGCTTTCAAAAACGTTCTAGTTTAGTTTTTTTTTTTTTTTTTTTTTTTTGGTAAATCGTTCTAGTTAGTTGCTAGTTTATATCTCATGAGTGTCAGTGACTTGATTATGAATATGGAGAAATATGTCTTTCCTATACTTGTACATTTGGCATTTCTATTTTAATTTGGAGTTAATCTCACATTATAAAAAATACCCTAAGGTAAACGTAAAAAAGAAATTTGTCACCAAATAGATTTTAAAAAGAAAAATAACTAAAATATATTTTATTGAATGATGTAAATATAAATTTATACATCTTGGGGTCAACTAATCTATAATTAAGATTTAGAATTATGAGATAAAGTTTTGGAGGTGAAGTTTAATTTTAAAAAATTAAAATTTGCAAAAGAAAAATGTCTATTTAATTTTTTTTCTGAGATCTATTTTGTGACAAAATTTCAAAATTGTCTATTCGAGAAATTTTTCTAACATTATATCAGTAATATATTTCTAAACTATCAGGATAAAAGACTCCCATGATCTCATCTTAAATAAAAATTAGACTACAAACGGTTACAAACCTATCTTTTACCAATACGCTCTAATCTACTTTCTAAATACTTATGTCTAGAAAAATACTAAACTTGGCCAATAATATCTCTTTCTCTAACTTTGGAGTTTCTCTCCCCCTATATAAATAGCTATCTTCCCAAGTCAATTTTTCACCATCATCAAGTCTCTAAGCCTTCTAGTCTACACTCTTCTTCTTCTAACTCCTCCATTTGAGTCATAAAATATCTACAAAAATGGCAATTAATCCGTCCATTCTCTTAACCATGTTCCCTCTCTTTCTCCTCTTGAGCCTGACCAACGCTGCGATCCCTGGCGTCTACTCTGGCAGCTCTTGGCAAACCGCTCACGCCACTTTCTACGGTGGAGACGACGCTTCAGGCACCATGGGTCAGCCCATTATCTTCAAACATTCATATCTTTAACCATTCATCAACCATTCAATATATAAACTCTCTAAAAACAGAGTACTCTGTTTTTCTCTCTTGTAGGTGGTGCATGTGGTTACGGGAATCTATATAGCCAAGGATACGGCACGAACACGGCGGCTCTGAGCACGGCGCTTTTCAACAGTGGCTTAACCTGTGGAGCATGCTTTGAAATAAAATGTGTTAATGATCCTAAAATGGTGTCATTCAGGGCAGTCCTTCGGTCTTTGTAACCGCAACCAACTTTTGTCCTCCTAACCTAGCCCAGCCTAGTGACAATGGTGGCTGGTGCAACCCGCCACGCGCTTCACTTCGACCTAGCCATGCCAGTTTTCCTCAAGATAGCCGAGTATCGCGCCGGCATTGTCCCTATTTCATACCGGAGGTATATAAACTCAAGGCTGATACTCGACGTAGCCAAATGAAACATTAGTTTTGAGTTTTCATATTTTTCGAATTAAAATATATATTAACATAGACCTCCGGTATTGTTTTAAAATTTCTTTCTTTACTAAAATCCTTATTAAATTGTTTAATACTTCCAAAATCTCCTGCCAACTTTACATCTACACCTTTTTTTTTTTGGCACACATCTATACTTAAAAGTTTGATGTTGAAAATGCTAATGTGGGAAATTTTTTTACAGGGTGGCATGTAGGAAGAGTGGAGGGATAAGGTTTACGATCAACGGTCACCGTTACTTCAACTTGGTGCTGATCACGAACGTGGCTGGGGCAGGAGACATCGTGAGGACGAGCGTGAAAGGATCAAAGACTGGTTGGATGGGTTTTGACTAGGAACTGGGGACAGAACTGGCAGTCTAATACTGTCCTCGTTGGTCAGTCACTTTCCTTCCGTGTCAAAGCAAGTGACCGTAGAACCTCGACTTCATGGAACATCGTACCTTCGAACTGGCAGTTTGGACAAACCTTTGTCGGAAAAAACTTCAGGGTCTAAAATAAATTTGGAAAAAATCGAAGAAGCTCTCCTCCTACCACATTCGAGATCTATAACTTTGTATTTTCTGTTATGTTTTTTTTTATATTGTGATCTGAAGTGGCTGTTGGAAAGAAATGTTAACAGCCCGCAGCGATTAATTACATATAAGTTTGCTTGTAATGTCAAATTACATTATATACTATAGTTACTTGTTACATTGGATATGGAATTTTAAGAACTATCATAAAATATCGAGTAAAGAAAAAGATCATAGAGAAAGAAAAATTTATTGTAGAAATCAACTTCTCTGAGTTGAAGACAAACCAAAGCAAATACAAGAAAGTACAAGCACACAATTTTAAAGATCAAAATACTCATTCAAACATGAGTTTGCATGTTGTTGAAGCTCTAGAAGAAAGTGACAACTCCTTTAACATCTCAAACTTAGGAACATCACCTTGAGATGACTTGATTGTTGCAGTCTTTAAGTGAAGAGCATGTTCCAAAATGTAAACCACAATCTCTCTCTCATGTGGTTCTCCTGTGTAAAACGACCAGCTGAGATTTTGTAGACTCGACAACATACATTCAGGTACAGTACTTGGTTCATTCCAGTCTTCCACACAATGGTTGGGTTCATGAACCTGAGATCAAACAAAAGAATTAGGTTGTGCATCAGACCCTACAAAAAAAAAAAAGTTTAATAAACAAACTTACATCCTCTAAGTAAAAAAGATGCAGTCCTTGCAAGTTAGAAGAAGCTTTGAGCAGCCGGAAAAGTTGATTGGGGGAATGGTCTTTGCATAGACATACCTCCAGATGTTCAAGCTGGTTGAAAACAAAACCTTCATCACACATAGCCTGAAGACAATATTAAAGTTACTGACAGTTGATTACATAAAATGAGTTGATAAATGTTAAAGTAATCACCTCTGAACATATAGCAAGACGCTTAACAGATGTGATTGACCCAAAAAGACTCTTGATATCAGTGAGTTCAACATCTACATATGCCTCGATCAGGTAAGGCATGTTCTCAACCAAACAGTAATGACTCTTATCATTATAATCCACAAGTTTGAAATACTTTAAAGAAGGAGTTTCTATCACATACCCATCTGTAACACTATTATAGGACATGTAGAGTGACAAACTCTGCAAAGATGGAACAACAACAGTCAACTTTCCCCTAGTGTCATAACCCTCACGTAAATCCACCACAAGATCTTCAGAATTGGACAATTTGATAGAAGCCGTTGTATAGTCTGTTCATTGATGAATCTCACACTTTGAAGCTTCAGAGTTTTCAGGGAAGGAAGAGAGACCATTCGAGGAACATCCAAGAGGATATCACCATCAAGTTTCAAGATCACAAGCGACTTGCAGGTATACAAGTTACTCGGCAGTATCTTTGGCTTAGCCGGATAAGTCTCATATACTATCTCCAGCTCACGTAGGCAGTGAGAAACAGCTGTTGAAACCCACATGTTGATGTTCTCTGGTTTAATACGTGAACGAAACAGTTCAAGACGGAAGCTTTCAATAACAGGAGCTCTGTGTAACGGCAAGTTCCTGTCAAGGAAACATCGTAGCTCTCGTGTTCAGGCTCTGAACAGTTTATACTATGACAGTAATTAAGTTTAGGCAACCACATCCAAAGATACTCCCACCGTTTCGACAAGATGCTTGTGGAGACAGCAACTTTGGTCGGAACAAACAGTAATATCTTAAGAAGCAGCTCATCAGACAACACACTGATTCTGTCCATCTCTTTATAAAACCAAACTCAATGTTACTGTCGACAGAATCTAAACACATAACAGAAGACAACATCTTTAAGGACTAACCAAAACTAATTAGAGAAAAGAGAAACCAAAGAGACAAAAGAGAGGAACATGACAAAACCTTGGAGAATCCGGATAGTTAGGTGATGAGTGTTCCCTGCGAAAGCACTTGTTTCGGTACTGAAGAGACGGAGGTTGCCTGAGAAGGAATCGACGAGGAGGAAAATGGAATTACTGGGCCTTATTATGGGCCGAGCTTTTATGTATCTTTACTGGGCCTTATATGGGCCGAGCTTTTATGTATCTTTACTGGGCCTAACAATTTGGTATGAAAAACCCTAATTGTTTTTTATAAATCACTTTTCGATGAACCTATAAGCAGTCTCCAAGCTCTTGATTTCATTACTCTCTCGTGTTCATTGTAGATTCCTGTTAATTGAGTCAATTTTTTTTCCTTTTGGTTTCTTCGATAGTGTTTATGGTTTTTTCTTGAATTTGATTATTTTGTTTTAGAATCTGTGTGTGTTGTTACGGTGATGATATGATAAAGATATAATCCCAGCTCTATGAGGCCTTTTGTGGTCTAGGAGTACATCTATGTTCAATACATTGTATCTGAACCTTTTATTATCTTTGATTATGTTTATAATCATCTTCTCATTTTGGTGTTTTTAATTGCGTGTTTGTGTTTGATTAGGGCTTAAGTGGCTATGAAGATACTATTATCCCAGCTCATTATGAGGCCTTTTGTGGCCAAGGAAAATATTTGTTTTCTTAACATTTTCTGAGCCCTTTAAAGTTTAAACCCTCTAATTATATTAATTTCTTCTTATTTAATATTTGATCTTGTGGTTCCTGTAATGATTTAAAAAAAGCTTATGTATACCTGATTTAGTTTTTATATGATTTGTAATTAATTTCTGAGGGAACATATTTATTTTTATTAATGGTGGGAGTTTTTTGTTATCAAATTAGTGGGAGTTTTAACTATTATTTTTGTTTAGTAATAATGAAAATTCAAGAGAGTTTATAAAATTCCCTATGATGACTTAACCATGCTAATACTGATTTCTATTGACTGAAACAAACTTAAAATGACTGAGGGAATAATTTGAATCCTTGTTTGTCTGATTACTTTTTAAAATTATTTATTCTTCGTCTGATTTATTGTGGTTATGTACATATATCTTTTCTGTTAATTTGATGTTTTATCTTGAGAAGTGAGGGTGTGATCTGAGTAGCTTCTTTGCTAAGCTGCGGATGTCATCTCTACTCAGACTCCACTGATATTCTTACGGTCTCTACCATTCTTTGTTGGTCCTCTGTTTAGGTCACCATCTTTGATAGCATTTGAGCACCTCAGAAACCACATCATTTATAAACTTAGCAGAAGAAAAGCTGTGGCATCAAGCACCCTCTAATGCAACTTACAGGTTCAGTATTCAAGCAAACAGGAATAAATGACACAACCACATGTGGTTTATGAACAAAATATATCGTAAAATTACTTGAACCACCATTATAAGTTGAAACAAGCTCGTTCTATATTCACCTCAACAACAATTTTCAGTTTCCCTTAGATTATTTTTTAGTTTGGAGTGCCGACAACTCCAGCAACGACTCACATTGATATACACGACCGATCCTGTTTCCTAATTTCTTAAACATCATCTCATAATTTAAAAGGCTTATCTAGTCTATGACTATACACCTTATTTGCCTGTAAACTATTAAATCTTATCACATAACTAACTCCAACATCATAATTCATGTTTTTTTTCAGTGGACAACATATAGAAAAGATAGTTTGGAAAGCAAGCTTTCAGAGTTGAAAACCATACAAGCACACACAAGAAGAGAAGAACAAGAACGATTTTAAATATCAAACACTTATTCGAACATGAGTTGGCATGCTGCATGAAGCTTTAGAACAAAATGCCAACTCCTTTAACATCTCAGACTTTGGAACTTCCAGTTCAGATGACTTGATTGTTACAGTCTTTAAGTGAAGAGCATGTTCAGAATGTAAACCACAATCTCTCTCTCTTGTGGTGTTCCTGTGTAACTCGACCAGTTTAGACTTTGTAGACTCGACAACATACATTCAGGTACAGTACTTGGTTCATTCCAGTCGTCCATACCTAGAGGCTCATGACCCTGATATCAGACACAAAAATTAGACTGAAACTAGGTTGTAAAATCAGACCCTAACAGAAAAGAGTCAACAAACAAACTTACATGCATTAAGGAAACGTCTAGTCTCTTCAAGTTAGAAGAAGCTTTGAGCAGCCGGACAAGTTGATTCAAGGAATGCTCCATGCATAAACATACCTCAAGATGTTCAAGTTGGCTGAAGACAAAACCTTCATCAACCATAGTCTGCACACACAGAGTATACCAAAATTTACTAACAAAAGAATTCCGTAAAATAAGTTGATAGAAAATGATTACCTTTGAACATATTGAAAGACGCTTGACAGATGTGATTGGACCAAGAAGATTCTTGATACAAGGACAATCAACATCTACATATGCCTCGATCAGGTTAGGCATATTCTCGAACCCAGAAATGTGAGAATTATTATCCATAAGTTTGAAGTACTTTAAAGCAGGCGTTACTAGCACAAACCCAGATATACGATGATGATCATAGAGTATATAGAGTGAGAAACTCAGCAAAGATGGGGAAAGAACAATCAAATATTCCATAGTATCATCCTCACGTAAAACCATCACAAGATCTTCAAGAACGGGGCAATTTGATAGAAGCAGCGGAAGAGTCTTGTAATTCTAGGAACATCCAAGAGGAACACACCATCCAGTTTCAAGATCACAAGCGATTTGCAGGTATACAAGTTACTCGGCAATACGATTGACTTAGACGGATAAGACTGATCTACTATCTCCAGCTCACGTAAGCAACGAGAAACTGCTGTTAGAACCCACATACTGATATTCTCAGGTTTTAAACGTGAACTACATAAGTCAAGACGGAAGGTTTCTATAACTGGAGCTCTATGTAATGGCATGTTTCTGTCGAGGAAACACTGTAGCCTCTCACATTCAGAATCTGAACAGTTTCTACAACCGTACTCAAGTTTAGGCAACCACATCCAAAGATACTCCCACCGTTTCGACAAGATACTAGTGGAGACAACAACTTTTGTCGGAACCAACAGTAATATCTTCAGAAGCAGTTCATCAGACAACTCACTGATTCTGTCCATATCTGAGAAGGAAACAAAACCCAATCTACCCTTTAACTGTCGACAGAATCTAGACACGAAAACATCAGAACACATCTTTAAAGACTAACCAAAACTAATTATTAGTGAAACCAAAGAGACAAAAGAGGAGGAACATGACAGAACCTTAGAGGATCTGAATAGTTAGGTGATGAGTGTTTCTCAAGGAAACCGATCAGAAGATAAATCAAAAGTGACCAGAGGATTGCGATAACATTGTGTTTATTACCGTAGAGACGGTTTGCTTGAGAAGGAAATGACAAACTATATAAAGAGTAGTGATACTAATGAACCGTCAAGAAGGAATAAAAAGTGATTAAATTATCCCCATGTTATTGGGTATCGGGGAAATACAAAGCTTCTTCCACGCCATTACTAGTTTTCAGTTTTCACTCATGCATTGGGTCAATGAATGGTCTGTCTATTAAGCAAGTCCATTAGTTAGAAACTATTAAAGGTTCTAATGAATAATTTAGTAATTAATATTGTGATTTGAAATGTTTAGAACTCATGTTAGCCTAATTATATTTCTCTTCCTCCAATGGGAGAAACTCATCCTCGTAATACTCCAAAACATCTTCGCCGGAGAACGTCTCTGTGCAAGCAAAATCGGAGACGCATCCGAGTGCCTCAACCTCCGGCTTCAGTTCCTTAACCTCTTCTACGAATCCCCTCGGTTTGGAGACTTCAGTTTCTTCACCTCCGAGCTTCGAGCACGACTCCACCGCCAAAACTGCTCTCCTAAACTGCTCTCCTTGTTCTCTGACAGTCTCGTCTCCGTCCTTCTCCTTGGTTAGCATAGAGTATGATCTAGTGATCCTCCAAAACTTCGGATCAGCAATCGCCTCCTTCACATCTTTACGAGGTCTAGAAATTTCTTCCTCTTTAATTGGAGCAGGAATCAACGAAAGCAACAGATGAGGAGAGAGTATGTTACAGTCCAATGAATAACAGACACGTAAGGGTTCCTTACTGATTCTTAATTGTCCAAATTAAGAAGCGGTTCTCTGTTTCTTTTACTTTTTTCATTTATTTTTTTTTCATTTTTCTTTGAAACCCCACCTTAGCAAACTACCGATGGAGGTGGTCTAATATTCACTAATCACTCATGCATTGGTCAATGAAAGATTTACTCACCATAAATGATCTACAATATTTGGTGGGCGCGTTATTGGGCCTGATTATGGGCCTGGTTATGGGCCAACCTTCCATTTCTCCTTTTTCGTTTTACAGAATTACAAATTTATAGTTTACCAGTTACTATAATTTTTTAAAACGGTGTTGCCACGAATAAAAAGAACAAATCTTTTAGATATTCATTTTTAAATTTTGTCAAAAATAGTTTTTAAAGAAAAAAATTAACTGAAATTGTTTTTTATTTAAAAACTAAATCTTAAATCTAGAATAATTAACCCAAAAAAAGATAAATATATTTACATTATTTAGTAAAATTTATTTTGGTCAATTTTTTTCTTAACTATCCTATCCTAAGGTATTTTTCATGAATAAATAATAACGAACAAAGTCGGTAGCTGCAAATAAGAATTGTAACTGTAGGTTAACGTAAAATAATAAGTTTTTAGTATTGACATCAGCCCGATAATAACATAAATTTGCTAACCAATATGAGACACAAAGTTTAATCAATCCCAAAACTCAGTAGGGGCGAATAGGAATTGTAACTATAGGCTAACCTAAAATAATAGGTTTTTAGTATTTACATCAGCCCAATATTAACATAAGTTTACTTACCAATATGAGACACAAAGTTTAATCAATCCCACAATGCCAAAACAACTGAGTACAACAAAACCAAAAGGTCAAGAAGGGATTTTTTTTTGTTTTTTTTGTGCACGGTCAAGAAGTAATATCTCTTAGCATTGTTTTGCACAGACTAATGCGCAGTGCACAATTAAATATACATATTTAAGATGGGCCTAGGGTTTTATAATCAGCTTACAGTTTCAAATTAGCCCATTAATAATGGGCTTAGTTTGGGTTATCAAACCGGTTTAGGATCTGCACAGTAATCATTCATCGTCTCTTGTCTCTCACTCACTCGGTTAATTGCTGAAGTTTTTTTTTTCTCTCTTTTTTTTTTCTGAATTTTCTGGAGGTGGATTTGATCCGATGTTCAATCAGTTCGGTTCCACGGCGGAGACTCTGAGCAAGGCCTCAGCGGCGGTGCTCCGGATCGGCACCGACGCTCACCTCTATGACGATCCGGAAGACGTCAACATCGCTCCACTTCTCGATAGCAAGTTCGAATCGGAGAAATGCGAAGCTCTCAAGCGTCTGCTTGCTCTGATCGCTCAGGGATTTGACGTCTCTAACTTCTTCCCGCAGGTTGCTTTTCGCCGACTTGATTTGATGATCCTCGTTGATTATAATATCAGTTAAATTAACCTCTTGTGGTGATCTGAATTTTGTTGGCAGGTGGTGAAGAACGTGGCGTCACAGTCATCGGAATTGAAGAAGCTTGTTTACTTGTATTTGCTACATTATGCTGAAAAGTATGTGAACCATAAAAGTATAGAATCTGATTCTTCATTCATTGGTGGTGTGTACATATATGTTTGTTCTAGAAATTGGTCTAGGCGCAGCTTAGTCGGCAAATCGGATATGAACGGAATGCTTTTTCAAACCGAATTTGTTTTTTCTAAAATCGAGTTCGAAAAATCAGTTAGTATATGCTCTTCACTGGTGATGTGCAAGGCAGGATTTGAGATTTCGGAGAGGATACTATAGATATTTTCATTCGAAAATTTATTTCTATCTAGAAAACCTCCAAATTTTTTGGGGACAAGGCCAATGATTCATTTGATTGTGCTCAGATCCGGCCCTGGTGATGTGTACATATATGTTTGTGCATCTACATGTGAATGTGATTTACGTATTAGCTTTCATTTGGTTTTGTTAGGCGTCCAAATGAAGCATTGCTATCGATCAATTACTTCCAGAAGGACTTGGGAGATCCAAACCCATTGGTTAGAGCTTGGGCTCTTCGTACAATGGCTGGTATTCGCTTACACGTAATTGCGCCTCTTGCACTTGCAGCTGTCAGTAAATGTGTAAGGGATCCAGCTGTTTATGTTCGAAAATGTGCTGCCAATGCTCTTCCAAAGTTGAATGATCTGCGCCTTGAAGAACATGCTCCTGCAATTGAAGAGGTTTGTCCTATGGCTATCAGATTCCTTTAGTTTGTCCTATCACCTTTGTTAATTAAAAATACGTGCTTTCTTCTACTACTGCCTTGTATAGATTGGCACTAGTATATGAATATCGTGTTAAGTTACTTTTTTTAATGCATCATCATCTAGTGCTTGAAGATCAGTGTGAGCTTTATGTTTTGATGTTCTTGAGTTTACGAATTTTATCTGTGGATGGTGAACTTTCATTGAGTATGATTGGTATTGTTACAGCTAGTGGGGATATTGTTAAATGACCATTCTCCGGGTGTAGTTGGAGCAGCGGCAGCAGCATTCACCTCCATCTGTCCAAACAACTTCAAACTCATCGGGAAGAACTATAAGAAGTTGTGCCAGATTCTTCCTGACGTAGAGGAGTGGGGTCAGATACTACTCATAGGAACTCTTTTGCGCTACGTTGTTGCAAGGCACGGACTTGTACGGGAATCTTTGATGCTGTCTCTACATGATTTGGATAGTAACGGCTTCTATGAGAAGGATGTTATAATCAGAATTAAAGGAGATTGTGATAAGAGTGATTCTTTTGATGCTAATCTTGTCAGTCTCGTATCTAAATGTTACATTGAAGGTCCAGACGAGTATCTTTCACGATCTAATTGCGCGGAAACGGTGGCAGCTTCGTTTGATAGCAAAGAGACCACATCTGTTGCAGATAATGAAGATGTTAAGATTCTGCTTCAGTGTACATCCCCGTTGTTATGGAGTAACAATAGTGCAGTTGTGCTAGCAGCAGCTGGTGTTCAGTGGATAATGGCGCCTTTGGAAGATGTTAAAAAGATTGTTAAACCGCTCTTATTTTTGCTTAGGTCCTCCACTGCCTCTAAATATGTGGTAACCATTCTTTTTATGTTTCCCGAACTATGTTTCTCTAGTCCATCCATTCCACTTACGTCTGTGTTGGCGTGATGAAATATGTTCTCTGAGCGTTGTTTTATTCATAATTTGTGGCAGGTCCTCTGCAATATCCTAGTTTTTGCCAAAGCAGTCCCTTCTCTCTTTGCTCCGCACTTCGAAGATTTCTTTATCTGTTCATCAGATGCATATCAAGTTAAAGCACATAAGCTGGAGATGCTCTCTCTCATAGCTACCACTTCATCTATCTCTTCAATTTTGAGAGAGTTTGAGGTACCATTTTATCCTTAATCTATAATAGAACTCTTTTTGTTTGCTCATTCCGGAAAGTTTGCGTAATCATTTGGCTTTCCAGTAATATAAGAACTTCTGCACCATCATCCTTATCATTTTTAGTAGTTTTTAGCAGGAATGTTTTGTACATTACTGAATGTTTTAACCGTGAGCTTTTTACAGGATTATATTAAAGATCCAGACAGGAGATTTGCAGCCGATACAGTTGCAGCGATTGGTTTGTGCGCAAAAAGACTGCCAGAAATTCCAACTGCATGCCTTAATGGATTGTTAGCACTAGTTAGACAGGGTATATCATACTTCATTTTTTAATTGCATTCATTAGTTGAACTATTTGGCAGTTGAGTTAAATTAGCTCTTACAATTTGCAGAATCTTTTGCTGGCAATCTCGAGTCAGTGGATGGAGAAGCTGGGGTGTTGGTGCAAGCCGTGATGTCAATTCAGACTATCATAGAGCGGGATCCCCTTAGTCATGAGAAAGTATGTACATCTCATTCACTTTATTTAGCTTCTCAGATACGTTCAGAGCACATGCTTAGAAGCTATTGCAATGATCTCAAATATTTTTTTGACAGTTTTGTAAATTGTTTTTGTTTGAAGGTGATAATTCAACTGTTTCGTAGTCTGGATTCAGTCAAGGTAGCTGCTGCTCGTGCAACTATTATTTGGATGGTAGGTGTCTACTGCTCTTTGGGTCATATTATTCCAAAGATGCTGAACACAATAACCAAGTACCTTGCATGGAGCTTTAAATCAGAGGCATCAGAGACAAAACTACAGATTCTTAATACTACTGCTAAGGTATTGTTAGGGGGTTGCCTCAAGGCCCCTTATTCTGAGTTAAATATTTTTTTAAAGACCTAAATATAACCAAGTATTATATCTATAAATTTACTATTTGAAGGAATAGCTCTATGATTTTATGCGAAATTCCATCTACATTGCTTGTGCTATATGAACAATCATTTCCATTCCTGAGCTAATAGTAAAAGAGTTTTACATCCGATGTGAAATTTTTTAAGTATATTACAAAAATTACTAACTGCTCGTGCTTATATGTAATTTTTTTACTTCAGGCACGTCTCAGTACTGTTCTCAGAAGATATTGATCATGTAATTTTCTAATTACCTTCATATTTGCAGGTTCTAACCAGTGCAGAGGTCGACGATTTTCAGATGTTGAAAAAGATTGTGCTTTATGTGCTTGAATTGGGAGAATGTGACTTAAACTATGATGTTCGTGATCGAACTCGTTTCCTCAAGAAAATGGTGTCATGCAAATTAGCTTGCCATGAGCCAGCGGAAGACAGTGTTGCATCACAAGAAAACATTGCTGAGCATGTTGTGGAACATGTCTTCGGAAGAAAACTGAAGCCTTTTTCACCTTTAGCCCTGCACAATCGTTTCTATCTTCCTGGGTCTCTGTCGCAGATAGTTCTTCATGCGGCTCCTGGCTACGAACCTCTTCCAAAGCCCTGTAGTTTTGTCTTTCAAGAACATGATCCCCTGTCAGATTCTGATAGACAAAGAGAGGCAATGTCTGATTTAAATGGTTCTCAGGAATCTTCTGAAACAGTAGATGAGGATGGTTCTTCTGAATATGATTCTGAATCACATGACGGCTCAGATTTCAGCAGTGATGGTGATGAAAGAAATGATGCCAACGATGCAGCTGATCCCTTAATTCAGTTTTCAGAGATTGCTGTTTCCACTGACCAGGAAGAACTAAGGTCAAAGAGGGCCCTGGATCTGTGGTTAGACGAGGAGTCTAGCACATCAAATCAAAATCCATGTGCACTAGATAGGAGTCAGAGTTCTTATGCCAAAATATCCATTGGTGATATAGGAAGCCGAGTAAAGCCTAAAAGCTATACGCTCTTAGACCCTGGAAATGGCAGTGGCTTGAAGATAGACTATACCTTTTTATCTGAAGTCTCCACTGTTTCTCCATTACACGTTTGTGTAGAAGTTCTATTTCAGAACAGTTCTACAGAACCTATCCTTGAGGTTAACTTGGAGGATGAAGAAGCAATGAAAGTATCAGACTCTGATGAACAAACTTTGGTGGGAAAAGCAAAGTGAGTTTTACTTTCAATTGTGCTTAATTGCTTTACAGAACCTCCTTTATGAGCTGACAAGTTCTCATCTCTTTACCCATGCAGTGCGTCTTACAACAATGTGCCAACATTAATCCCAATGGAGGAACTCAGCTGCCTTGACCCAGGTCAGAGTGCAAAGAGGCTTATCCAGGTTAGGTTTCATCACCACCTACTTCCCATGAGGCTAACGTTATACTACAATGGGAAGAAAGTTCCTGTCAAGTTACGACCTGATCTCGGATACCTTGTCAAACCGTATTCGCTAACCATCGAGGAGTTCTTAGCCACAGAATCTCGGTTACCTGGAATGTTCGAGTATAGTCGAAGGTTATAGCTCCTTTCTCTGGTTTTAAACTTCGACCATACTGTTCTTCCCTAACCTCTCTTGGCTTTTGGTAGGTGTACTTTCACAGATCATGTCAAAGACACAAGAGTGGAAGATGGGAAAGACAAGTTTCTTAGCATCTGCGAGTCTATAACGCTGAAAGTGCTTAGCAATTCAAATCTACACCTTGTGTCTGTGGATTTACCAGTTGCAAACACACTTGAAGATGCAACTGGGTTGCGTTTAAGATTCAGCAGCAAAATCTTGAGCAGTGAGATCCCTCTTTTGATTACCATCACAGTCCAAGGTAAATGCAATGAAGATCTCAACTTAACCGTCAAGATCAATTGCGAAGAAACGGTTTTCGGTTTAAACCTGTTGAACAGGATTGCTAATTTCATGGTTGAGACGTCTTCAGCCACCAGCTGATGAGCAAAAATCGAATTTTACTTTTTTTTTTTTTGGTTATATACTTACTATATGTCACAACCCTGTGATGAATGTATTTTACGTTACGTAAACGCTTTTTCAAAACATTTTTAATTTTTTGATACTTATGTAAATTTCATATATTATTTTTGATTCCAGCCAAGTGCATAAGCAAAGTTTAGTGTTTATGATGCTTACGTCGAACAATTCCAATAGAAATTTCTGAAAGAAAGTATTTTAGCTATATGTATCTATAAATACTTATATTTTGTTAAGGAGTTTTCAAAATCATAAGAACTCCTTAAAATATTTCATTTGAATATATTTGAGAAGGAGATTTAATGATTTTTTTTTGATTAAAATGTTTTACTCCATATGTTAAGATTCCTTGTGAAAACCTCTCATTGGAATAGCTCCAATATATCAATCTAGATAATAGATGCTTAAGTATTTTATGCGGTAGCACAGAGTCATCTTCGGCTCAGCGTTTTACAAAGAGATTCACCACAACACAAAAATGACATACAATAGGTGTAAAGAGTTTTTTTTTTTTTTTGTGGAAATTAAGAAATGCTTAATGTGTTCACACTAAATGTAAAACCTGGAAAGTATAAACGAGCAAAACTAAAGGAGATAAAACTAATCAAACTGGCTATGCTTCCATCCACCAAACTCTTCTCCATCCATTCCTCTGTCTTGCTGAATATTCCCAATAAAAAAAAAAAAAGAAATGAAAAAGAGCTTCAATAAGATGGTAAATAAAGTTAGAAAAAAAGTAGATAAAGAAAAAGAAGGCAAGAGTAATAACCATAACAGAGTAAGAAACTCCAAGGAGAATCTCGCCGACGAAGGAGAGATCGGTGTCAACAACGTTGTACTTGGTTGCCCTTATCACAGCGGTTCCTTTCTCCACTCCCATTTCCAATAACTCTTTCACATATATTCTGTTTTATTCGCAAATATTCTTTTATTTTAGTCAAGTGCATAAGCAAAAGTTTAGTGTGTATATAACATTAACATATGATGGTACTTACGTAGCTTCGCCGATGGGATCGTCGGCTGAGAAAGTATCATGGTCCATGACTTTGACGATGAGTTTGTAGTCGCCACCGGAGCCAGGATACTCAGCTCTCCATTTCAGTTTCTCATTCCATGTAGGGTTTCTACCTCCATCTTTTCCATCAAAATAACACAAATATTAATAAAATATCTAGTATGAAAAGTATATATGGTCATTATATTGTATTGACAAGTTATTCTTTTTATCTTATTTTCAGAAGGAAATTATAGTATTTTATGTAAGTCATAATTAATAAATTTAACAAGAAGTTTGGTGTATTGGTAATTAAGTAAGATGAGGTTGGCCTGACAATAATCTCACACTAACTAGAAGTCTAGAATGACTACTTTCACAAGAAAGCTCCAAACAACAAATTTTCAAGATTTAAACCAACCAAGAAAAGAAAACTTACAAGTCACCTCTAAATTTTGCAAATATTAAATAGCAAATAGCATAATGACAAATAGCGAAATAATAAAATAACATAAATATTTGAGATTAACAAATGTTGATGATCACAGAATACTCATGTGACAAAACACAATTAATAAACTAGTTTTGTAGACAAGTGATTAACTAATGACTTCATTTAACACGTGTTTACATCTTATACATGGCTGGTTCAAAATCAAATACCATCACTTTCTAAAGGAACTAAAACCATTAATATATTACTGTTATTAACACAAAAAGCCTACAACCATTGTAGATCAAGTTACCAGCATGTGACAATTTGTTTCCTCCAAAAAAAATATATTATTAGCAATTTGTTTATTTTTACATAATAATACTATTTCTAATACTAAAAGTCTAAACTAATGACAATAATGATAATGATGTAGAACTAGTCTAGCGCATGAAAGGAGAGAAGTCAATCTAAAATTCTGAGATCTGGAGGATATAGTTGGAGAGAATGTAATAGGAAAGTTAATTGTATACCTTTATCAACGCTGCTTTTGCGGGTTTGTCCTTTGTAATGGATCTCAACATAAGGATCTATATTACCTTCAAATAATTAACATCAAATTATGTCAAAATTTTAAAGCTAAGAACAGACAAAAAAATTAAAGAGATAACAGAGATCTGAATGTTAACAAGAGAGAAATTAAAAATTTACCAAGAAATTCAGATCGTTTGAGACCTTTCCCACTGATCAGATCAACCTCGAGGATTCCCACAGCCATCTCTGTCTCTGGAGAGTTTTTTTCTAAAAAGAAATCTAGGGGCTGTTTGAAGTTTCCTAAACCAAAAAAAAAAAAAGAAGAAGATGAAATCTTGTGGGACAAAACAACAAGTGGTTGTGTCAGGGAAAGTCCTTAAATACAGAACTGGTTCACATTATGTATTACTACTATTCTTTATTTATTTTCCAATTTCAAAGACTTATACCAGACCAAACCAAACCATTATCTAGAAGAGGAGGCGCCTAACCTATGTTATCTGGTCTGCTCAACCAAAATAAATAACCATATTAACAACTATTTCGAGTACCGGTTTGACGTGTGATGATTGGCTCCTTGAAAATTGAAAACTAACCAACCAAAAGAAGAACCCAAGTCTTGGACTTTTGTCCAAAATAGACCATAAGAAACATGATAACGTCTTCTACTTGCTTCTATAGGAGTGCTTAAATAGAAGTGTTCATACAAAAGTTAAAATATAAAAACTCACAGATTGAGAAAGATCTCTAGTCTCATCACATGACAACACAAATATCTTCAGCAAAGCCAGAGAAACGAGGTTTTGAGGGAGACAGAGACCACGACTAGAGAAACAAAGCCCATAAAGAGTTGCACAATGTTTTTGGTCTGAGAGATGGAAGCTGCTTTACTAATAATATAAGTTTTATATTGGAGATGCCTCCACAGATCTGGACCTGGATCCAGATGGCGACCTTGATACTGCTCTCCCACCACGACGCCTTTCCTCTGGTTCATACCCAGGTTTTCTATGAAAAAAAAAGACCAATCAATGTCCAAACACTGAGTTTCATTTACTCTCTAATCAGACACAGTGATGTAACTCACTCTCTAATCTCATCGTCTCCAGTTCTGGTCCGGTCTGCAGCATTACCACCACCTTCATAGCCAGGGGAATAAGACCTGCGACTATATTTTCCATCTCCTTCTCCTCGAGGAGGACCTCTTGGTGGTGACCTTCGACGTTCCTCATATCTTCTCCTTGGAGACGCTGAATAGTCTGCTCCTCTTCTTCTTGGTGCAGGAGAATAAGACCTGTAATACCATCACGTAAATCATATTAGACTTGAGAATGGTGTAAGAAAGTTAAAAAGTAATGAAACGTGTTATCACCTTGATCGGTGTCTGCTTCTATAGTCCGGTGGACGACGGGGAGAGCGTGATCTAGAGATTGAACGTGAACGAGACCGTCCTGAGACCAAACAAAACATAGTCATTCTCAAGCTGTGTACCTACTCAAGTCCATATTCAAACAGAAAGTCACTAACCATGAGAACGACCTCTAGAGCCAGAAGGTTCCCTGAAAAGTTGAGACAGATCATTGTGATAATTTTATTCTCTAACTTCTTTGTAACGAGCGATAAGAATATGGAATCATACCTGCTACGAGTCCTAGTCTTGACACGCATCTCCTCAGGCCTTTTCCTAGACTCTGAAGCAACAACAACAGTTATCTCTCTCCCAGCAAATACTCTCCTGTTCATGCTTCTTTGAGCTTCCCCAGCATCATATGCATCAACAAACTCCACAAAAGCAAACCCCCGCGGTTCCCTGCATGATTTAGTGGAAGCTTATAGTTCCAGGTGGCGGGGGATATAACACCAGAACAAAGCTAGATTTACCGGTAAAATCACCCTATGCTCAACCACTAAACTGTATCAAATACCTCAGCTTCTGAGAGCTTCTATGAAAAGCAGAGCTCTACTTACTCAAGAGCTGGTCTTTTCTTAACACTTCAAGCAGGGTGACTCGAAAAGAACGCAAGAAATATCGTGTAAAAATTAAGTACCAGCTGATCCCAAAGTTAAGTTATCTTCAAGTCATCTTCACCAATAAATTGAGTAATAAACTGAATCGCTTCGTAAGGAACATGCTTCAACTATTACAGCTTCCACAGAACATTCTTCACTTCCAATTTCCAAACAAAACACTCTTCACTACTTGACTCTTAATATCCTTTTGAATCAATAAGCTAAGCATAATATTCATGAGGGCTTCATCAAATGTGGGGCTTGGTCTTGTTTTAACTTCAAGCCAACATACCCCCTGGGGAAATCATTCCAACATTTAATTTTATCATGGAAAAAGCAATCCAAAAACAGGAAAGCTCTAAAAACTCAAGACCTCAAACCAAAAGGGTCTCTTCTCACTCCAGCACTTAGCTCCATCAATAAATGGAGAAACAAAAAGAAACAATCTAAACGCAGTTTTTGCACACCTTGTCAAATAACATATGAACACTCTTTCTTTTAGCATAACATAGTTCATCATTCATCTCAAAACGCTGAAGAAGAATCATATACTAATCAAGATATAACTAGTGTATCTATAGAATGTTTAGCAAATTGAAGTCAGAGTACTTATTGCATCACAAAGATGAAGACATAAAGATTAAGGAACAAGGCTCACCCTGAGTAATAGTCTCTGGGGATATAGACATCCCTCACCGGTCCAAACCTCTCAAAGGGCACACGAAGCTCTTCTGGTCTACAAAAATCAATATAACAAGCAAGTGAGTTCAAACTCCGAGCTTTAAAAACCAGAGAAAGATAGTACCTGCAATCGAGAGGAATGTTTCGAACCAAGAGACTTCCAGAGCTAGATCCCCTGCGTCCACCACCACCATAACCACGTCTAGGAGGAGGAGGAGGGCTTCTTTCTCGACCACCGTATCCTCTCCTAGGAGGACTGTAATAAGGCGGGCTGTATCTCCTCATCACTACAACAACCTATAAACGGTTTCAATGCGAGATCAATGAAAAAGTATGATTCCTGGAAGAAAAGTAATAGATTAGGGTTTATAATCGGAGAATTAACCTGCGACGGAGCTTGGAAGTAGTAGCGGAGAAGATAGTCAAAAAAAGAAAAGACAGACCTGAAGTGAACCCTAAGGTCTTGTTTTGTAAGAAAAGGAAGTGAGAGTATGTGGCCTTATGGTGATTGGAGAGTTGGCCCATCTTTAAAATGGGCTTGGCCTTCTACAATTTTGCGATTTTTCCTTTTGGCATTTTTAACTTCTTTTTTTATGTCATCATGCATAATCTTTTCTTTGTTTAAGATAAATTTTATTTTGACATTAAAAACTGCGTAGTTTTTTTATGACATAAAAAACTGTATAGTTCTTGTCAAGGTTTTCTGGTGTTGTTGGTATGTGATATTTTTTTTATTCGTTATACAATATATAACTTTTTTTGCCAACGTCATACAATATATAACTAATGGAAAAACATGAAAAATATGTTTGTCAACGAATATATTATAGTTGATCGTTTTAAAAGTATTTTGCGGGGAGAGAATCAAAATCAGATTGAAATATAGTATAGATAGAAACTTTAACCACTTGACTCGAAAATATTTTGTAACAAAAAAATTTGAAAAATTGTCAAAAATACCACTTTCCTTGTATCACTTTTCAAAAATACTTTAATCACTTTTACTTTTATTTTTAAGAGAAAAAAACACACTTATAACTTTTGAATTAATTAATCTAAGATTTAGGGTTTAGATTTTAAGGGATGGTGTGTTTTTTTTTTTTGAACATTATTTAGTAGTCGAAGTGTTTTATGAGAGTAGAAGGAGTTTAAACTGAATAATCTGATAACGTTGGTTGGTTACATGTAATCCTTGTTAGTTGTTACAAAAAATGAACAGAGCCAATAAATGGTATAACACGATGGTGAATCTCTTATCAGGTGTACGAGTTTCTAGTTTTTTTTAATTAAAATATGCTTGTAAATTTATAGCTTAGCCACATTTTGTAATCACATATCCAATGTAAAACTTACATTATCTCAACTGAAATGATCTCGGGATCGTACTATTAACCAACGTTCTAACAACATGACAAACATAAAATTAAGTAAACACACAAACATGTACCACACCAACCACCTTTTTAAGACCACAAAGGTTGCCAAAGAAAACATTAATCTGATCATCATTTTGGAACTGAGGAAAGCTCCACCATATCCCCAGCATATTCCATATCCTTGAAAAGGACTTCTTAATGAAGAATCACCTTACCTACCGAAAGTGATTTTCTACCATTTGTTTTTCACTCAAAATAAATAAATAAAAGAAAAGATCATGCATGATGACATGAGTTAGTAAATATAAACAAATTTCTCTCAGTTTTTTTGGCGTTATGATAACAAAGAGTCACACTTATGCTTGCTGATTAGATGCGAGAAGAGTGAAAAAAAATGAAAATCATGTTTACAAAAGACAAAAAGATAAAGAAAAAATGATAAGTTTCTTTACTTCTAACTTAAAATCAAAGGTAAATCTTTTAGATAGACATTTCTAATTATTGGTCACGAAAATAAATTTTAAAACATGATAAAAGTAGATTTTTATTTTAAATTTTTTAATTTTTTTAAATTTTAAATTCCACTTCCAAAACCTATCTCATAATTCTCAATTCTAAGTTCAGATTAATTAAACCAAAATGTAAAAATATATATTTACATTTTTTTAATAAAATATATTTTGATAATTTCTCTTTAAAAATTATTTTAGTAACATATTTATCTTACGGAATTTCTATGTTCCTATTTCTTATATATTACTTTTGTCTACTAATATATTTTTACACTCTTTAAAGATTAAGATCCACAACCCATTACTCTCTTTATAATCTCAACTAAAACGTGCGGAAAATAAAATTTGTATGAGATGACATAGTAAATCAAAATGCAACTATGTACCTAATCAAATAGACACAAAAAAAAAGCAAAAAAAAAGATTCTCCAATCAGTATTTGAGGAGCAAAACTAACAACCAGTATCACAAAATCACTACACGCAATATTACAACAACACACAAGGAGACGTGAGACCCTAAACCACATCCCTTATCTACCTACTACAAACCAATGGTCTTTTTGTTAAAACCTTTTTTCTGGTACTTGTCTTCAGTTCTCAATCCCACAACTTTCTTGGTATCTTTACCAGTGTCAACTTTGGCCGGTTTAGCCATGCTATCCTGTAGTTGTATCAAGGCTCTGACCACTTGGTCCATGGTCGGTCTTGACTTAGGTTCAGACGAGATGCACTGCACAGCAATGCTTGCTAATCTCACTGCCTCTTCAGGTTTGTACTGTGACTCAAGACGAGAGTCCACAATTAGTAGAACCTTTCGCTTGCTTGTGAGGAATGGTCGAGCCCAGTCCACAAGGTTGTGCTCCCTGGCTGGTCGGTTATGGTCCAATGCTCGCCTTCCTGATAGAAGTTCTAGAAGCACAACGCCGAAACTGTACACGTCGCTTCTAGCATTCAAGTGACCTGAAAAAAAAAAGATAGAAAGCATATAAGAGTATGAAAACAAGAATCAAGCATTTAACACTATGCCACTCTTGACATTCACATTAAACCATTTTTTCATTATCTAACCACTGATTAGTACCTGTGGACACATACTCAGGAGCAGCATAGCCAAATGTACCCATGACTCTTGTACTAACATAGCTTGTTTCTCCCATTGGACCGTCCCTAGCTAACCCAAAGTCTGAGAGTTTTCCATTGAAGTCCTGTTATCATAAAATAAAGACCAAGTTAAGTCTTTGATTAAAGAGAAACAATGAGACTTTTATTCGAAAGAGCGTTATACCGAGTCGAGCAAGATGTTTGAGGCCTTGATGTCTCGGTATATGACTTTGACAGGGTCACTATGAAGAAACGCGACACCTTTAGCTGCATCAAGTGCAACCTTAACCCGTAAAGTCCAAGAGAGTGGCTTACTCTTCACACCAGCTGCTTCAAAACCATTCAAAATGTAAGAACAAACAATCTCATAAAACAGTTTCAGGATGCGATTCTAATAACAAAAAAACATATAGATACGTATATATATATAGAGATTTTTGTTACTATTAACTACGGTGCGTTATGTAACATTAGAACCTCAATAAAACATTATGATCTATGTCTTACTTGTGAAGAGATGATCTTCAAGACTACCCTTATGCATAAACTCATAGACAAGAAGTCTTTGCTCATCTTCCAAGCAGTAACCAATCAGTTTAACTAAGTTTGGATGACTTAACTGCCCCAAGTAGTTAATCTCTGTCTGAATTCACAACAAAAACAGATCAGAGTTAGAGAATCAAACAATGAAAGGGACGTAACAAGAACAATGTTGTGTTGCAACATACCAGCCATTCACGGTGACCTTGAAACCCATCAGGGTTAAGCCGCTTTAACAGCAATTACAAGACCGGAGCTAGATTTAGTCGGAGTGAGAGTTGTCTCATCGATCCAACCTCTATAGACAGTTCCGAACCCACCTTCTCCGACAACAGAGTCCGATCTGAAGTTTCTGGTGGCGAGTTTAAGTTCGTTATAGGTGAAGCTTTTGACGTTCGCGTTGCTAAGTATCTCTCCTTCTCTCTTATGAGCTGATGATGATGATGAGGATTGAACACTTGAGAGGTGAAGGTCGTAGAGACCACTGCTCTTATCTGCAACACAAACCGTTGACCAAAGTCAAAATCGAGGAGAAAGAAAAAAGTGTGAATCTTTACTTAGATCACGTGAAGATTCACGCAAAGTTCGTTACTTTTCTTAAAACCCATCATCAATAAACTCATGAAAGATCCAATCTGAAGGAAAAATTCAAACTTTTTCCAGGAAACTTTATTTTGGTAAAATTTTCCAGGAAAGTTTTATAAAAAAGGAAACTTTTTTGAAGTTGCAGAGAACGTACTATCGACACGAGAGCTGAGGCAAGAACCCATTACTAGAAGCAAAAGGAAGCAAGCTTGTTTTGCTACTCTTGAACTGTGTTTGTGTTGAACAGAGATGTCAAGAAACAGAGTGGAGAGGAAGAATATAAGACAGAGATGATGGGTGTTGATGAGATAGGAGAGGCAACCAAAGAAGGATGAGAGAAGAAGAAGAAGAAGAAGAGAGGTCTTTGTTCTGTGTGTGATAAAGAGTACAAAACACACAAACTATTAAACAAAAGTGTTCTTTGACTACCACAGGGAGATGATGGAACCGAGTTGAAGAAAGATAATATTTTAATAATTTGATATTTATGAGCTTTCCCCTTACATTTTTTAAGATTTGTTTTGTCGTCAATTTTAAATTGTTATTATAGCTTAACGTGCAGAAAGATCAATTAATAACGTTCGATGAACAGTGAGCTAAAGTCTCAAAAGAACTGACTCAAATGGGTCATGAGATTTTGGAATCTTTTGCCGGCGGCTCAACTCAACTCGCCCGTGGTGGGGTTTGAAGCAAAAATTCTTATGTCTTTTGTTGTCTATATAATGTTTAAGACATTCTTATCATAAGTATATTTCTATTTACATGGTTTGGGTGTTAAATAATGAGACATGTTCTTGGTTTAGTGTTATTCATCTGACATACAAAAGCAAGTTTCTTGTTTGCAAGATTTGCAAGAAAAACATCTAAGTATAAGTAGGTAAGAAAATACACTCTCCTCTTTCTTGTTTCACGTGTGTATAATGTAATTGACTACTACAGTTTACCCCAAAAATTCTAGTGCAAATAATCAATATAGAAACTAAAGCTTACACAAGTAGATAAGAAAGTAATATTTCTAAGAAAATATTGATTGTCTTTAAGACAATTAGACATAATTAACTTTAAGAGAAATTGTCTAAAATATCATATTTCTACTAATACTTTTCATGTCTATCTTAATAATTTTTACACTTAAAAAAAAGATATTTATAATTCTAAGATTAATTAATCTAAAATTTATAATTTAGAGTTGAAGTGTGGATAGAATTTTAGAATATAAAACTTAAAATTTTAATTAGTTTAAAAAATTTTTTGTCTCTTAATAAGAAAAAAATACTTATGAAAATATCTTCTTAATAAAAATAAAAATGAATAATACTATTAATAATGTGGTAAAAATGAAAAATTACCCATCATTTAGAGAAGTTCTTACTTGTTAACAACATGCTACCATCGAATTCAGGAGTAGTGTAGTAACATCATCGACATTATTACAAAGTACAAACCATTTTGTATACAATTGTGGAAACAGTGTAATGACATGATTTTTAACGAAAACAATTTGAAAGTACAGAATCTAATCAAATCATAGTGGTTGATCGAGTTATCCACGATTCCTGCAGTTTGAAATGCAAAAACTCCCAAAAGTCAGCGATTCACTTTTATTTACTTTTCTTTTGGTTTATAAGTCACACTATCATTAATAAGCTTTTCTTTTACAATTATAAAACATCATTTTCAATACTTTATGATATCCAAAAATATAGGAAGACAAGATTACAAAATGGGTTAGTGAAAGACCTATTAAAATCTTTTTGTCGATGGACACATACATAAAAGGTTAAGTTACAGAAAACAAGTTTAGGAATTCGAATTTTGATATAGAAAAATTGATAGTTTATGGATATAAAGTCACATCGGTTAGTTTGACACACATAAAACGTGTATCTTATATATTTTTAGACTTTAATTATTCAATCTTCAGACTAACAATTATAAAAAATGGCAAACTCTTGTTTCAGTTAGGTGAACCCCAAAATACGCTACTACGGAAAGATCGACGACTTTTCAAACCTCCCCTTTGACCTTTGCTATAGTCACAATTGTTTGCTCGTTACGCATATAAAGTTCAGCATTAAAATAGTAACAATAATTACAATTTTCAAAAAGTATTTTAGGTGTGGAAAATTAAAGATACTAGTATTAAACTATATATTAATGTTGATTTCTACAAACATGGTCTGACTTGTGAGATAAAACATGATCACCATAAGTCGCTGTGTTATCGATATTAGCTAGATCTTCATGGTCAGGTCAAAATCCGTACTTATTTTTTTACTTTCGTGGTCAGGTCAAAACCTTCATTTATTACGATTGTGTTCAGTTTTTTTTCAACTGGTTTTGACTTCTGGAGATCTCCTTTACATTATCACGTTAGTTCCACTGAGCTGTTTTTATTTATTAATTAATACTACTTAGTATTACTACTAGTACTCGGGTTATATGTTTTCTCTCTACAACCAAAAATTGCATGGTGAATTTCCCTTAATAATTATGAATTAATCACGGTTTTTCCATTATTTTATTATCTTTGCTCTCTATGGTTTTTCTTAACTTTAAACGGTTTTCATGATTACGGACAATAAAGCTAAAAATAAAAAATATTCTAAAAACTTAAAAGTCAAAATTGATAAGCCAGTGATAAGTAAATAAATAAATAAATAAATAAAACTAGATACCACTCCTTGATATGGCCAAACCCCTGTGAGTTTCATCATTAAAAAAGTAATGTACTTTTCTTAAAGTAGTTGACACAATTATTCAAAGATCATATTTAACAAAAATATACTGATGGAAGTGGAACAAACGACATACCACTATTATCAGATCTAGTCGAGCTGACGATTAAAAAACAGTAAAGCAGTTTTGATGATAACATTTAACAACGGTACGAGATGACTATACATAGTTGAAAGAGATAACAACGACAAGAGTTAGAAAAAAATGTACCAATATGCATCACGACCGTACAAACTACAGCATCACCAAACTTTTTGAAACATTAATTAAAAAATGATAAACTGGATAACGATAGGACGAGTGTGGTAATGAGAAGTGATGGGTATCAATGAAACCATTGTTTTGGTAATGAAAAGAGAAGAAGTTTGTAATTGGGCTGATAAAAATTGTACTTTGGGCTAGACCAAACCACACTAAAGACTAGCCCAAACCACACTAACGATCAGGAAGATGTAATACAGGAGAGATTTTTGTAAGCTCACACAGCTAAACAAATGGCCAAGAAAATGATTTGTTGCGTTCTCAAGGTAACATACAACTGAAGCAAAGAGTATCATAATAATACTGTATCAACTTATTCATTTTTTCTTATCAGAGTTGAGATTGGAAAAGCACAAGGATTCGAGATTTGCTTAGTGAACTCATTTAGGCGCTTTTCTTCACCTCGGCAGCCTTGATGATGTCGATAAACTCAGGCTGCAGAAACAACAATGAAAGAAGAAGAAACATATTAGATAATAATGGTTATGTTTGAAGCAAACTAAGACGAAACACAATATATATATATGTTACCTTTAGAGAAGCACCACCGACCAAGAAACCATCAACATCAGCTTGCCCACCTAGCTCTTTGCAGTTACCACCATTGACGGATCCTGATAGTTTATTTGTGTAATCAAGCCAAGTATCGAAGAAACTTCGTGGAGGGATTTGGTTCAAATCAAAGTAGTGGCATATGATATAGTTTTACTGTTTACCTCCGTAAATGATTCGGGTTGTGGCAGCGACATCATCACTCACGTTCTTTGCAAGCCATTTCCTCAGCTCATCATGTACCTTTGTTCATTAGAATGGATATTGGTTTTCATATATCAAGTCATGGTGATAAGCAACAATGCTTAGTTGCTCAAACACATAGAGAACAACTTACTTCCTGAGCTTGGGCTGGGGTGGCGACCTTTCCAGTTCCAATGGCCCACACTGGTTCATAGGCTATGACAACATTTGACCAGTTCGACACTCGATCTGCCATTACAAACAAAATAAAGTTCTTTGTAAGAAAACTGGCCACTAAGACAATGTGCAGTTTGGAGTCAAACAATGAAAAGTATAGTAAGTGCAAATATCAAGATAATTTAACCAGGCTGCCTTACTAATGCACCTATGCACTTAGAGTGGGTACAAACTAAACTAGAAATGATATCATCATAACAAGTCCTAATGTCAAAGAGAACGAACTAAAATAGGTAAAAGATATAAAAGTGGTTAACAATATACATACCAGCAATAGCTTTAGTCTGGGCAGCCACAACATCCATGGTCGAACCAGCCTCCCGCTGCTCAAGAGTCTCACCAACACAAGCAATCACTTTCAAACCTTGAGCAAGTGCATAGGCAACCTTGTCTCCGACAAACTACAAATGTACGATAAGAGGTTAAATATCATGATCATCGTTCTGAAATCCAAATGTACAGTAGTTTTTTCGTAATAATGAAAGGTCACCAACCTCATTTGATTCATTGAGGAGTGCCCTTCTTTCAGAGTGACCAAGGATAACCCATGGGATGTCCAAGTTCACAAGCATCTCCGCACTGCACACACAAATAACACAAGGCATAAGAGGGAGGATATAGTATGAAACAAACAAAAAAAGAGCAAACAAAACGAAGAAATTTATTTGTTTCTAACACAATCTAAATCAAAAAGAACTCAGCTTCGAGAAAATCTCACCTCACTTCACCAGTGAAGGCACCTCCTTTCTTAACCCAGCAGTTTTGAGCCGCAACATAGAAGTCAGACCTCAATGTGCTCTTAACAAGAGGAAGAAACACATATGGAGGGCTAACCACAACCTCTGCATTTACAGAATTTCCATTAGATACTGCTATAAACATTACATAAATGGAAAAAAACCAAAGCAAATTTGCATAGACAGAAAAACCAATATTTCGATCTAACCACAACTTTCACACAAAAAAAAAACTGTTTGTATTCCCAAATCAAAGTGAGAAATACGATTTTCAGATTGAAGGCAATTCATAAACTCTTCTAATTAGTAATTAACATGTCATGTTTAAACCTAATCAAGATCGAGTTATCTAAGCCACATGCACATACCTACAACATCCTGGAAGGTACTTGAGCTTCGTTAAGAGTGTTGACAATCTTCTTCACCTCCTCAGCAGTTCCGTTCTACAATTGAGATTCAAAATCCACAACATAACATAAGCATCATCATCTCAAGAAACAAGTACGTAATCCAAATCTTAAAATTACTTTAGATAACAAAATCCATGATCCATGCATAGATTCAGTCAAATCAACACCAGAATCACTCGTATTCAAAATTGAGAACACGCAACAGAGAGATCTAGCATCGAATCGATAAATCTCAACCATCTGTGCTAGATCATAAACCCAAGATCTGGAAAAGTCAATTCCAATCAAGCCAAACAGTGAACTAAAACCTTAAGACGATTCATACAAAGTGAGATTTCCCGATTCTAATTCACATGATCGGCGAGAAAGTAAAAGAAGATTAGGGAGGAGAGAAGATCGCTTACGCATTTCCAGTTGCCTCCGACGAAGAACTTTCTGGCCATTTTTTCTCAACGATGATCACGAGAAACGATGATGAAGAGAGCTAAAGAAGATAGATCAAGAGAGAGTATTCAGTGGCCGTTGTCTCACGCAGGGGTCACTAATATGTTAATTAAAATATAATGAGTTCGGAAATTACGATCATGTCTAGGTATAGAGGAATATTCCCCTGAAAGAAGAGGGTAATACAGTAATTCCTTAGGGAGGAGGATATATTGTCGACGTGTAGGCCAAGGTCTGGAAAGATGAGGGTAAAAACGTAAATTTACGAGTAATGCTGCGTGGAGAGTGCTGCTGTTGTGATAACCAAAGTTCTAGAGTTTTGTTCATCCTTCACAAGTTTTACGGCCCATTAAAATACATTATGAAAGGAAATAGATAGAGCCCATTAAGATACCTTCTTCTGTCTGATTTTGTGTAACCCATTTGATTTGTAAGTCTTCAAATTTGACTCCATAATAATTTTTTTAATTGTGTAATCGAAAGGTTTTTTTTTTTTTTGTTAACAATCGAAAGGTTAAAAAATCACCACAGTTAATGAGAATGCCAAACTGGTAACATATTTGTTTATCACACCATTGAAAATTGTCTTCCAATAATCTCGGCTCCAAACATGTTCCAAAAATATATGGTCTATATCTAACCATGTTCTTTTGTAAAATGTAAATAACTTAATTGCCATTTAGGTAATTTGATTTAAAAAAAGGTTGCGTTGGTTGTATAATCACTTAATCAGCCTAATTGGTGTCATTGACAAATGACAATGACAATAAACTGTTATCTAATAGTAGCGGAGAAGGAGACATGGAAGGATCTGCTTAAGTAAAGAAAGCACAACAAGTGGCTAAACAAAAGGGTGAATAAAGGTTTCAGAATCAGCTTCCTCAACATCTTCTTACATTGAAATTCGAATCTATTTGACTTTGGTCGGCAGATCTATCATAGTGAACACGTGCCCATATATGACTATCAGAAACCGCGTCTATTTATTTATCATCTCTTTTTATTTTCTTTTTCCTTTAATATATATATAGTTTGTTAATTAAATTAAATAATAATATTGATCCTAACCAATAACTATTGTATAATTAGGACACTCAAATCTGTCATTAAGAGCATCTTTAGAAAAGCATATCCAAAAGAGCAACACTCCATATCTACTTTATTTTAATTTGAAACGAGTAAATTGGTAGTATATAAATAAAAGAGGATAGTAAAACTAATCCGTTAAAACTAATATTGAGATTAGCAAGGTTTAGATTTTGTATAAATCACACAATATGTAAGAACCAATAAAAAAACAGCAAAAAGACACTAAAACATGACCAAAATAAAATATAAAAAAAAACTATATTTAGCCAAATTAACTAATCTTTTTCACGGTCATAATAACCAAATCCACTTTTACAATTATTTACAACTTTGCCTAAATTTAACCGACGAACATGAAAAGACAGAATAATATTCATTTCTTTTCTATAAAGTCCAGCTGTTCGTCACTAAAAACTATACATAAACACTTTATCACACGTAATACCATATACGAACATTCATATCTATTTATTTACTTTCATAAAAATAAAAATTTAATGTTTTCATATATATAAAAAATACATTAAATTAATAAATATATCGTTTTTTATAATTTTACTAGATTTAATTGATAACACTTTAACAAAATATTAATTTTTAAAATTTCTAATATTTTTATTGAAAACATAAAAATATATGTTTTTATGAAACAATTTTTTAAAAAAAATCTATCTTGAGTATTATTTATAGTCTCTCCACAAATCATTAACTCTCTCTTCATAAATAAACACCTACAAACCCGTGAATCGTTTTACTTTCCTATTTTCCAAAAATTATCAAAACATGGCCAAAACACCACCGCCAATCTCTCTCCTCCTCCTCCTCCTCCTCTCCTCCGCCGTATTCCTCACCCTCCCCGCCGCAATCTCCTCCATCGGCGTCAACTACGGCACTCTAGGAAACCTCCCACCACCCACTCAGGTTGCAAACTTCCTCAAGACTCAGACTTCGATAGACAGCGTCAAGATCTTCAACGTGAACCCCGACATCCTCCGTGCCTTCGCCGGAACCGGATCTCCGTCGTCGTCACCGTTCCTAACGGTGATATTCCGGCGTTAGCTAACGGAGTACAAGCTCGTCGGTGGGTTTCTGCTAACATATTGCCGTTTCATCCTCAGACGAAGATCAAGTACATCTCTGTCGGTAATGAGATTCTTCTGTCCGGTGATGATAACATGATCAAGAATCTTTTGCCGGCGATGAAGAATCTTAACGCTGCTTTGTTTCGTGCTGGTGTCAAAGATGTTAAGGTTAGTTTATCTCTTCATATCCTAATCTCCAGATTTTTTTTCTGTTTTTTGGTGAATAAAATATTTAATAGTAATATATTTGATGTCATTAATGACGTCATTATTAGTTAGTAAATTGATGATTGACGTGAAAATGCATTTTATTTTTTCGTTTTTTTACTGAATTAATGCGTTGATTGCGCATATAAATTTGGGAAAATTTGAAGTTAAATCAAAAGTTCAGATTCTTACGCAACCGGATAAAATTTACTTCAACGTATTCCTCTCTTTTTTTGATGTTAATTTTTCATTTATAAAAAATAAAAAAATATTGTTGATATAAAAATAAATATCACAAATAAATTTTCAAGAAACTTAAGTGAATGATAATTATCCAAAGGTCCGACCATATAGACTATCCCACGTGATTTCTTGTCTTCACATTAAAACTGATGACATATGCGAAAACAAGTACTAAACTGTCTTTTTATTATTACATCACAAATACATGTATGCTTTGAGTAAAAAATCGAATAAATATATATATATCAACTTCATATGAAATTTAGACTAATTCGATATTTATTTGTAACTTGTTAGACAATATTGATTTTAATATATACTATTTGTTACAATTTCGTTTCAGGTCACAACCGCACATTCACTTAACATCATAGCCTATGAACTGAACGGTGCACCAAGCAGCGGTCGATTCAGACCTGGCTGGGACAAAGGCGTATTGGCTCCAATCCTAGCTTACCATCGCCAGACCAAGTCTCCTTTCATGGTCAACCCTTACCCTTACTTCGGTTTCGACCCCAAAAACGTCAACTTCGCCATTTTCCGCTCACCGTACAAGGCGGTTCGTGACCCGTTAACCGGCAAAGTCTACACAAACATGTATGACACTCTCATGGACTCGACTTACTCAGCCATGAAAGCTCTCGGCTACGGTGATGTTGACATCGTCGTTGGTGAGACGGGCTGGCCATCTGCTTGCGATGCGCCTTGGTGCTCTCTTGAAAACGCGGCTTGGTTTAATCTCAACATTATTAAACGTGCACAAGGCCAAGGAACACCGTTAATGCCTAGCCGACGGTTCGAGACTTACATTTTCGGTTTGTTTAATGAAGAAGGTAAGCCCGGTCCGACCGCGGAGCGGAACTGGGGGCTTTTCCGGTCTGATTTCTCCCCGGTTTACGACGTTGGTCTCCTTAGAAACGGACAAGGTGGTGGTGGTGGTTCCCGTCCAGCACCAGCATTGCCCACGCCTAGTACTGGTGGTGGTGGTAAATGGTGTGTGGCTAAGTCGGAAGCCACTGATGCGCAGTTGCAAGGGAATATTGACTGGGTGTGTAGCCAAGGAGGTGTTGATTGTAAACCGATCCAAACCGGTGGTCCTTGCTTTAACCCGACCAGCGTGAGGTCGCAAGCGTCTTTTGTGATGAACGCTTATTACCAGAAAAATGGTCGCACCGACGGGTCGTGTAACTTCAGTGGAACAGGAGTTGTGGTAGGGAACAACCCAAGCAATGGTGCGTGTAAGTACTAAGTGACAAGTCTTTTAAGAGATTTGTCTATGTAGCATTTGTTTTTGAAGGACTTGACATGATGGTTTCATGTGTTGGAGAGGTCATTAGCTTTGTGTTTAATTTCGGATATTTTTATAATTTTAAGGTTTATTTGTTCCTTTTTTCTTTTCAAGTCCTTTTATTTGAATAAATGAAGAGGAACTTCTTATAATATTTGCTTTAGACATATGTTTGAACGCGTTGATCACGCCGCTGTCTTGTGATCTTTATGTTTGATGTAGATGGTCCATCAACCTATAAAGCAATATGAACGTTAGAACATAATCTTATCAACAAGATGATTATGTTTTCCGGGCCGGTTCCTCGACCAATGATACATTGGTGGGTAGGGGTGAAACCAATATATGGGAGAATCCACTCTCTCAATCTAGATTTATGTAATGAAATCACGCAGGGGCCATAATCGAAAATTAATATTTAAGCTTACATTTCCAATTTTCTAGTGTATAAATTTGTAAATATTATTATTAATCAACTTGATTAGTATTTCCTCACCAATGGCCACCGAATGTCATCGAGGATCACTACTAGCTAGTTGTAAACGAGGTAGGGGAACCTTAAGGATCACTCTAGATGGTATGATTACAAAAATGATGTTTTTTTTTGCTATGGTTATTGATCGGTTACTACTACAGAGTGACACCTTCATCTAAAATCGTCTTTCAGCTCACACTATTAGATCGACGTATTTGTCATCTGCGGTTCTCATGAGATTTTACCTAGAGATTTATGCAACAGGGTTCAAAAGATCTCCAGTGCTCTAGTTTATTTTCATTATATTTTGTAAAAAAGTGATGAACCTAATCCCTTTTAAATTTCAACAACAAAAAAAAACTTGACCGGCAACATTGCATAATGATTTAAGGCATGACTCTAATTAGTAAAGTAACCGTTGGTTTGTCCACAATATTGTTGACTAAACCAATGTTCAACAGAAACTTTCAATGATGTTTTTTCCTCGATCTTATATTTTCAGTCAAACATGAACAAAATACATTTACAAAGTGGCTAAAATCACACTGCCAAACGATATTTTGTATGATGACATTACATTGTTAACATAGCCACGTATTGACATTGCTGGTATAGAATTATATATAAACATTTTGTTGGTCAACTATAAACATTATCTGCATTAGTGAATTTTGATTTCACTCACAAACAGTCCTTGGCTGGTCACGATGTAGAAATAAACAAATAGTGTCACTACCACATAATATCGACACCTACCAAAAAGGCAGAAACTACGAGAGCAAAGTTACTCTCAAGATGATTATAGGAATCAAAGAAATGTCACGTAAAAATCTTCGAATTCAAACAAGTGAAGATAGTTCAGTGGTTTTGAAAGAGCTTCGACCCCGATACAAATCCAGATTCGAATCTAAGCTGTTAGTTTAGAGGGCCAGAATATACCAGATAATTCAAAAAAGAAAAGGAAAAAAAAATGAATTCTTCGATCGTCATACTTATCATCAGCAAAAGAAAAACTGTTCTATTTCAGATTTACATGAAAGTTAGAAGTTGTTGGCTAAAGCCAAACCAGTTTTGGGCATATTCTTATAAAATATTCATTTTGTTTCCAACATTTTTGTCTAAAAATATATTACACAACTGGCAGTTTCCTCAAATTAATTTTTAAATTAACTTAAAAGAATATTTATAGAGTATTAAATTTCAGATCCAAGACATTTAGCTTCGGCCTAACTCACCAACACAAACAATCCAACACAAACAGTTCGATCTTATTCATATCAATCTTCCACCCCCAAAAACAAGATATTAATAACAATCCTCATCACAATTCATTATGGAACCAAAAATAAATAATCATCAAAACTATTTTTGTATATTTAAATAAAAAAAAGTTTTTTTTACCAAAAGAATAAAAATAAAAAGAAGAAGGACAGTTCAATTATACTAGTGAGCCATAGCAAAAGGAGGACAAGAAGTGTAATTAATAGCTTTCTGGTGGGGCATTACAAGCATCGCCGTGTGATCCATGAAGTCTTTCAAAGCCACCACCGCCTGTAAAATTACCTTTAAGTCCTCCGCCGCCGCAAACCCTTCTCCCCCGGCGTTTCTCACGGCGTAGACGTAAAACGTCAAGCACCCTTTCCTGAACTTAAACCTCGCCATCTCCCAGTTCTTTAACTTCCTTATCATCTTCTTGTTCACTTCACCTAGCGGAATCTCCGCCGGCCATATTCCTCCACCCGCCGCCGTGGCCACCGCCGTCTTCATCGCCTCGGACTCGAACACGAAGACAACTACTTTGGACTTTCTTGTTCCTAGCCCGAGGGTTAGTGTGTGCCACGCTTGGTGAGCTAAGATGGTGAAGTTGGTGGGGAGATAGGCCGCGGTTGAGAGAAGGGGTGGTGATGGTGGAGAAGGGAGGGAGAGGAGTTTGAGAAGCTCGAGTGTTCTTGCTCGCCGGATTGTGAATGATTTGACGATGATCTGGCCGCCGAACTTGAGGCCTTTGACGTCGGAGGAAGGTTTGAAGGAGATGTCCGGAGAGGACTTGGTGTCTTTGTTGTTCTTGCTCTTCTTGCTTCTCTTCTCTTTCTCTTCCATGGTTGTTCTGTTTCTTTCTTGATGTGTCTCTCTTTGGTTTGTGATGATGAGAGAAGAAGTTGGTGTAACTTTGGTTTGGTGCTTTTTTTATTGAGTCTCTCTCTCTTTCTTTCCTTTTTGATTATTTTTTTAATTTTCTTTAATGTATGTTGTTTATTGATTTTGTAATTCTATTATTGTTAATTCAATGCCATGAGACAGGTTTCGACTTTCGAGTATGTTTAATTGGAAAGTTTGTTGAGACATCAAATGCTATATATGCAATCAGTACCAGACAACTAGGCTAAGTAAAACTGTAAAAGTAACTTAGCTGAGTTTCGTAGTCAACAAGAAAACCAGTTGAGTTCTATAAATAGCCAGTAATGTAACCAAGAGCTTTTGGTCTATTGGTAAAAAAAATTCCAGATGGAGTGCCGCCTTGGGTTTGAGTCGCTTTGGCTACCTTCCCGCTTATAATCGTGCGTGCCCGGATGGAAGATCTCATGGAGATTAATTTGGACTTACCGCCTGAGATCTCCTACAGTTAACAAAAAAAAAGCCAATAGTGCATGCAGTCACGGTTTCGAACTTTGATTCAGAATTTCAACTAGCTAGTTAAAATGATAGACACACACAATATATATGTAAATGTCTAGGAACAATGTGACTTAATTTCACGCATCAAGTCCGACCACACTGTTTGTTGCAGACAAAACATAATCTGCCATTGAATTTTAAATAGGCCTATTAATATCACCATAGGATATGATATGTATGTGTATATTTATCTTCGACGAAAGTTGTGTTTGGTACATTGCTTGTAGTACTTAAATGAATGTAGGCGAAGTCGCGATCCCAACCTCGTATGATACGAAAAGAACATTGATTACATGCAACTATGCAAGACTAGTGAAGCCCCCCTTTTATGTTTCTTCAAATTATTGGCTTGCACCGTCATTGAAAAATTATCTTCGACGTTACTTAAAAACATGTATCAATCGGTAATAAATAGTCTGGAACAACATAGTTAAAAGTCTGCATCATTTTCTTTTCGTAATAAAATAAATTATAATCCTGCATTTGCCTCACTACGAAGAGCGATATATAATAATACAATATTCTAACTATGTCTTTGCCGTAGATGGAGTTTGAAGCTTCTTTCATAGTTATGTATGGAGAAAGGTAAAAGAGTGATCCAGTTACCAAAAAAAAAGAAAGATAAAAGAGTGATTTATAAGGTTTAATGTGACATGAACATATCTTTTCAATATTCAAGAATGAAAAAAAAAAGGAATAAAGATTTGATGGTGAAGCTGGTAATGATGGTACCAAATGTCTCACACATGACAGGTATTATGAGTGCATCCATTAAAAGCGTATACATTCGCAGCAGCAATTAGAGTGGCTCCACAACTTTGCTTTTCTCTAAAGTGACACATTATCAAAAGGTGCCCTCAATTTCTTATTCTAGATTTTGGATAATATAAAGTATAGTATGTCATTAGTATACTTTTCATTTTTTTTTTGAACGAGATATTAGTATACTCCATGTCACATGTATCATCGTATAATATTTGAGTGTGTGTATATGTAGTAGATCTTTGGTGCAACACAAACAAATGTATACCAGATTCGTTTTCAAGACTGTATGTGGTTGCAAACTTACAATTGAACATCAAAAGACTTGAGAAGTTTTTTTCTATGACAAAAGCAAAAGATGTAAGTTAATCTGCAACACAAGATATGCTCAAATATCAATGGGACCAAAGCAAAAACAAAGAAGCAGAGGGTTTTGTCAGTGTTGTTTATCACTTTATACCACCCAATGTTCTTTATTCTTTTTCAGTCTTAGGAGCTCTGCTTGCTCTTTGACATGATAAGTGTTGTTTATCACTTTGTATCACCCAATGTTCTTTATTCTTTTTCAGTCTTAGGAGCTCTGCTTGCTCTTCACTAGAACACATACGAATGAAGTGCTCTCAAACCCACAGGTGAGAGCCCATCCGGTCAAGTAATAGCATCTCTAATGGGAGGTTCTGGCTCTGAGTTTTCTTATATATATATATATATATTATTTAAATATAATTTTTTTAAATTATGGAAAATTCAATCTAAAAGTTCTATGTAAAAATACTTAATATTGAGTTTTCCGTAAATCTAAAATTTTTATAATTAAATAATATATATATATATATATATATTTTTTTTGAAAATCTCAAAACTTTAATTTCCGCTAAAATTGTTCTAACACGAATTTATAACTGAACTTACACTGACAAAAATATATGATAGTGAATACTCTTGGATGTGTGGAAACCCACTTATCCAAGTGGTTTTACTAAGAATTCATTTCATTCTTATACCATAAAGATGTCTGATTTTTGAATTATAGAGAAAAGATTCATAAAAATTTGTATTGTAAAACTTTGTAAAAAAAAAGAGATCTGCTTTAGAAGCGTCAGTCTATGTTTTGCTAATAACATAATTAAATTAACAGTTTTTTTTAAAGAAATGTTATTATATAAGGTTTAATAATTTGCTTTGGTATCCGCAAAGAATCGGTTTACTCAACTGAACCGGGTTTCTTATTTTGGTACCGACAAACCGAACCAAGACCTAAATTGCGCTCGAAAGAGCTAGTCGTTTCCTATCTCTTCTTCCTCCGCTTCTCCGGCGAAGGTCTTTCACTAATGGCGGCGAGGTTGAACTCTTCCCTTCATAACGCCCTCTGTTTCTTAAACCCCTTTAATACTCCACTCAGTAAGAAGCCATTCTCTTCTAGAAACAGCTTCAGATTCTCCAAAAAGCTCGCTTCTTCCCCAAGGAGAGCTCTTTACTGTACTTCCAGTCATGAAAATGAAGAGACTTTCGTCCTCACCACTCCTCTTTATTACGTAAATGCCCCTCCCCACATGGGCAGTGCTTACACCACCATCGCCGCCGATTCAATTGCCCGTTTCCAGGTTTGTTTCTCAATCACTCTCTCTTGGGTTCTTGTAAAGTTTCAATCTTTTTGCTACTGTACCTCTTTATCTCTCTAGGGTTCCCGTAAAGTTTCAGTTTTTGCTGTTGAATTGTTAGTTCATGTTATGGGTTCATGTAAAGTCTCAGTTTTTTTTTTGCTACTGTACCTCTCTCTCTCTCTCTCTAGGGTTCTTGTAAAGTTTCAATCTTTTGGCCTCTGTACCTCTCTATCTCTTTTCTTATAATGTTTCAGTCTTTTGCTGTTAGTTCATTGGTGGGTTCTTGTTTGTGTAGAGGCTGCTTGGCAAGAAGGTTATCTTTATCACAGGAACAGATGAGCATGGTGAGAAGATAGCTACCTCAGCAGCTGCTAACGGACGCAATTCTGCTGAGCATTGTGATCTCATTTCTCAATCTTATAGAACTCTTTGGAAAGAACTTGATATAGCTTATGATAAGTTCATCAGAACAACTGATCCTAAGCATGAAGCTATTGTGAAAGAGTTCTATGAACGTGTTTTCGCGAATGGTGATATATATAGAGCTGATTATGAAGGTCTTTACTGCGTTAACTGCGAGGAATATAAGGTTTGTTTTTGATTATGGTATGTGTCACAAGTTTATAGGTTTGATTTGTTTTGAATCCTCTCTGTAGGATGAGAAAGAGCTGCTTGAAAACAATTGTTGCCCTGTCCATCAAATGCCATGTGTTGCAAGGAAAGAAGATAACTACTTCTTTGCTCTATCGAAATATCAGAAACCTCTTGAAGAAGTTTTGTCTCAGAATCCTCGTTTCGTGCAGCCTTCTTACCGTCTTAACGAGGTGAGACACAATCTTTCTTTGAAGCATTCAAGTAGTACTTGTGGACCTTTAGTGATACACATAGCACAAGGATTTGATCTTAGAAGAGTCTCTAGCTCATTCTGATTTAATCCTTTTTCTAATAGGTGCAAACTTGGATAAAGAGTGGCTTAAGGGATTTTTCCATTTCTCGAGCATTAGTAGATTGGGGGATTCCTGTTCCTAATGACGATAAGCAAACCATATATGTTTGGTTTGACGCTTTACTTGGGTAAGAAAGATTGTTTACCTAGTTTACGAGCCATGAACAGGCTTTTGTATCAAAATGTGAGATTAAACTCTAATGACGTATCTTTCATCTTTCATTACAGTTACATATCAGCTCTAACAGAGGACAATGAGCAACAAAATCTGGACACTGCCGTTTCATTAGGCTGGCCTGCTTCATTGCATTTGATCGGGAAGGTATAGCTTATAGTCAGTATCAACTCCAGTGATATTAAACGGATTCACCTTCAGTATTTGCTTATAATTCATTAATTTCTGGAAACAATAACATCCTTCTTTGCACATTTGTTTCCAAATTCATGAATTTATATTATGTCTAGATGATCATACCGTTATGCTGCAGGATATTCTACGATTTCACGCTGTTTACTGGCCTGCTATGCTGATGTCTGCTGGTCTGAACCTTCCAAAGATAGTGTTTGGCCATGGATTTCTCACAAAGGTACTTAACCAATAAAAAAACTCTGCATAGAGTTCTTGTTATTGCCAATTTCCTTTGGTCTTTGATAGCATTGCTTCTATGGTTTGTCGAATTAAAGGATGGAATGAAGATGGGAAAATCATTAGGGAACACTTTAGAACCTTTTGAGCTGGTTCAGAAATTTGGACCAGATGCTGTTAGGTACTTCTTCATCCGGGAGGTTGAATTTGGGAACGATGGGGACTACTCAGAAGACCGTTTCATAAAAATTGTCAATGCACATCTAGCCAACACGATAGGTTTCTTTCAACTCTACTGAAACTAAACTCTTTGAGTCTTGTTTAGCCTTCTGGTTTCTAAAAATGTTCCATTGCATTTCTCTTCAGGAAATCTCCTTAACCGTACTCTTGGCCTTCTCAAGAAGAACTGTGAGTCCACCTTAGTAGTGGATGCTACCACTGCAGCCGAGGGAGTTCCTTTGAAAGACACAGTGGAGAAGCTGGTAGAAGTTCTTCTCTCAAAGTAACTTTTGTCTCTCTGATTGCTTCATCTAACATTGTACCGTTTCTACTTTAAGGTTGAAAAGGCACGGACAAACTATGAGAATCTGTCTTTATCAACGGCGTGTGAGGCTGTTTTAGAGATTGGAAATGCTGGAAACTCCTACATGGACCAACAAGCACCGTGGATGCTTTTCAAACAAGGTGGTGTCTCAGCAGACGCTGCAGCCAAGGTCATAACAAAAAACATAAGGATTTGTTATTGGTTAGAGAGGATCAAGATAGTGACTTGTTTTGTCTCCTAATGATTACAGGATCTGGTGATTATACTGGAAGTAATGAGAATCATAGCAGTTGCGTTATCCCCCATTGCACCTTGCTTAAGCTTGAAGATATATTCACAGCTTGGATTCTCAGTTGATCAGTTCAATAGCATAACATGGGTAACAAACCATCTCCTCTCATATGATGTAAACTAATAACTTCATGATTGTAATGGTATTTATTGTTGCTTTAGAATGATACCAAGTGGGGAGAGCTAAAGGGAGGTCAAGTCATGGCGCAAGCGAGTCCTGTTTTTGTAAGGATCGAGCTGGATGCAGAGACAGATAAAGAGGAGAAGAAGCCAAAGGATAGTAAGAAAAAGAGTAAAGCAAAGGTCAAAGTAGAGCAACAACCTCAGACTGTAGCAGAAGCTTAAAGCCAATCTTATGGTTTCTTTTTGTAGCTTGAAGCTTTAAGACCCTCATGATTCAATTCATTTCAATGTTTCATCAGCTTCATCCATTGTAAACTGAAACTTCATAGTTCTGATTCATCAAATTTGTTATCTTATATATATAGTAAAGTTCTAACACATCAACTTCATAGACAAATGTAACACACGCCTTAAGAATCACTCACTACTAAAGGTGAAAACGAGAGCCTGTAATGAGAAAACAAGCAACTCGAAAACCAGAGAAGCAAGAAGAGAAAGTTAAGAAGAGAAAAGCAGCAAAGCCTAAACCAATGGCTACATCTGACTGCAAGCAGAAGGCTTTGTTGGCCGTACACGTGTCACCTCCCCTCATCGTTCTAGCTAATGCCGCTGCCGCCGATCCTGCCGATAGCAACAGGTAAGAGAACACCTGCCCATAGATACCAACACTGAACTTATTACACACACAAACACTTTCAACTTCATGTCTTCTCTCGGGAAAATGGCCGATTGCCGCATAAACTAATTGCTTCCGGCTTTTTCATACACGAATTTTTAGTCTATGCCGAAACCCACACGAACAATTATATTTTTTTTATTTCATACACGAACTTTTAGTTTATGCCAAAACCTACACGAACAACTCTGTTTTCTGAATTTCATACACGAATTATCGGTTTTAAACTAATTGCTACAAAATCATAAACGGTGTTAGTATCCATTAACAAATGGAGAATCAGTTTAATTTGGGTTAAATAAAATGAACGTAATGTCGTTTTGTTTCACGACACAGACCAACGACGTCATTGTGTCTTTGGATCGTTTTAAGGTTTCCAATGTGATGTTTTTTATACGACACCGTGAAACCAAAGATAAAAACCTAATCTTGAATTTAATAAGAACAACAAAACAACGTCGTTTTTTATTTTGTTAATGAGAAATTACACTAAAACGACGTTATGTTTGTTTTATTTAAATTAGAAATTAAACCGTCAAACGGATAAAAACACCGTTTAGGGTTTTGTGACAATTAGTATAAAATTGATAGTTCATGTATTAAATTCAAAAAATGGAGTTGTTCATGTTGGTTTTAGCATAGACTAAAAGTTCATGTATGAAATTAAAAAGACGGAGTTGTTCGTGTGGGTTTCGGCATGGACTAAAAGTTCGTGTATGAAAAAACCGGGAGCAATTAGTTTATGCGGGAATCAGCCATTTACCCGTCTTCTCTCTTTTTTAAAAAAAAATCTTTATACTAATGTTTCTATGCATTAAATAAAGCGAGTATGGTTAATTAATTAATTAATTAGGGTTACTTAAAATATCTAAGTTATAGAATAAAATAATTAAACTCTGAAAGCAATCATTGAGAGAACATGTTTTACCTTTAGTGACTAGTAGTATTATGCAAATCTAAGCTTAAAGAATCGATCTTTAATTATTTAATTAATCAATCACCTGATCATGACCAAAGTCGAACCACACCTGAAACGCTTCAGGCCATAACGTTGTTTCTCTTGAAAACTCCCAAACGCAAACTCCCATTTCGAACACGGAATATAACGCCACGATTGCGTTTGCCACGAACGCGAATCTGTAACGCCGATCTCAGTTATCAAAATTTTTGATTCTGTTTTTTTTTTTTAATTGAGGAAGAAGGGAGAAATCTCGAACCTGAAAGCGTCGAAGTCGTACCAGTGAGGCGAACCGGAGCCGCGGGAATTGGTGAGCATGAAGACGGCGGAGGCGAGTGAGAAGGAGAAAGAAGCTAAGCGGAGGAGGAGGATCAGTGAGTTGAAGCGACGGAGCTTCTGAGCTGCGACGGTGGAGTGGAAGTGAGTACGGTCTCGGTATGTCGGAGATTCGCCGTTGCGGAAGTCATGCGGCGAGCGCATGGCGGAGGAGGAGAAGATCAGAGGAGTAGTTTATTAACTGTGATGATGAGGAAGAGGAAGAGAGACAAGACTCATGAGAAGTGCGGCGGTTTTTAAAGTAAGTTTAGTTTGGAGTCACGAGTCATTAGGGAGAGATAAGGAGGAAGGAGAAGAATGAGAGGGAAAGTGATGCGAAAAAGAGACATATAGCTTATTAACCGGTTGGTATAGTGTCGCTTTCTTGATTTTGTCTGGTTTTATATTCCTGGTTCGGTTTGTTGCAATAGCCATACCTAGCCCTGGCATTCGGCTCTACGATTGGATCGGTTCTAGAGATTTAGAGTCTGTTCGGCTATTTAAAATATTTGATTCGGTTTTCAGTTTACTTATTTTAATTTTTTTTTGGTTTGGATAACAAAATTGAGAACGAGCTGATATCTAAGATAATATTAGATTCTATTTAATTTTAGTTCAGTTTCATATTTTTGTTCTATTCGAATTAAAAAAATCTGAAAATTAGAGTTGTTAAAATTAATATTTTTGGAAGGTTTTGAATAAATTTGGACAATTGAGAAAGTTTTAAATATTTTAGATAAAAGTATTATGTTAAACACTTGACCCAAACTGGAAATTTTTTCGACACCCGAAACAAGTAAAAAATGAAAAAATGTTATATATTATCCATTTTGTTTTTTTTTGGATATTTTAATTTAAAATATTATTTTAAATATTTTATTATTTTAAATCTAAACATAGTTGATATTTATAAATATATAAATTATATTATATAATTTTTGGTATCATTTGATTCTTGATTTGAAAAAAAAAAAATCGATTCTAGAGATATAGAATCCGCTCGGGTAATTGATAGGATTCAAATCCAAATAGAATTTCTTAACCATACCACTCATAAACGTTGTAACGGTCCCAAATCATTAATGCAAATGGACATTTTTGGTATGTTTAGTGGTTTAGAGCGATTGGACCAAACGGGTGAGGTCGAGTCGAGATAGTGTGTTTTGGAAATGTATTTTGAAATTGAAAACCCGGTTTTCACGTTATAATACTAGACGTTTCTGACGAATCATTAAAGAGAAGAGAGCAAATTAGTGTCATTAATGGATTAGGTACACAAAGGTAATAAATTCACCAAACATTCTTGTCTCTTTGTAAACTGTTTTGTAATAGAAACTGTTGTTGAGTATTTAATGCTGGAGTCGTTAAAGCAAGTCTGAAAATGACGTCTGAGCCATTCCTGCTCATCATATGCCGGACCGGAAAACTTAACCGGAACTGACCTTTAATATTCTGATTTGGTTTGATTTCAGATATAAACATGATACCAGCGCATTATTACATGTAGATATAGGTTTGGTTTTTGGATCATTATCCTACACTTAATCGGTTATCTTTGTGTCCAAAAAATTGGGTATTATAAATATATCCTTCATATTTTAAATGTATTTATAATTTTACATTTTTATATACTTTCAGTATTTCGGTATTTCAAATACATTATATTATTTTGGATATTTTGTTCATATTTCAAATATATTTTATAGTTTTTCACAGATTTCCGAATATAATTTCATTTAATATTTAAATTTCTCATATATCCGAAAGAAATTCAGATAAATTTCGGTTTAGTTTCTAAAATTAAGAACTGAACCGACTCTAGTACCTATACACGTCCAAAACTCCTCTTCAAACCATTCAAACCCGACCACTCAAGCCTAATGCTCCTTCACATGAGAATTAACGATCAACGAGACCAAAAATGAACACACACCAGAATAAATAAAGTCAAGAATTTTAATATCAGAAGAATTAAAAAAGGAATTTGAAAACGAATCCATTAACGAGGAGTAAGATTATAATCCTAAAAGGTGGAATAGATTTGATTCCACCACAATATTCCAAACCTTAAAGACAACTCCAAAACCAAAAAAAAAAGAAAGAGAAAACAAGCTTTTGAGCACACAGATTCATCTGCTGCTTCTTGATGATTGATGCTTCTTCTTACCCGTTTCCTCTTAAGCTTAGAATCGAAATTTCTACAACACATAACAACGCAGAGGAGATGCTCATAGCATCTCTTGCGATTTTCTAACACAGCGACTCACTTTCTTCCTAAACTCTGCTCTGTTCTCTCTCCACTCTTTTGCAGCTTCCACATTCGCTGGTGACTCGTCGTTGGGACCCGAGAGCATGGATATGATACTCAACACAATGCTTTCTACCTGCATCATACACAACAACCCATTAGCTCTCTATCATATGATCTAACAAACAGAGACTATGGATAATGAAGTTACATCAGAAACAAGCTCAAATGGATTAGGTAAACAAAGATTAATAGGATCAAAGAATACCAAGTTATGTAGCATACCAAAGAAACTCAAACCCGTAAATTTAACTTAACCCTGCTAGGGAATTACCAGTGTAGCGAAGCTACTCAATTGGTGCAAAGAAAAATGAAAAGAATGGCCTACCGTATGGACAGGGGTCCAACGTTCAGAGGCAAGCTCGTATCCATTAGGATCGTCACCAGGAGGATGAAGAATGGAAATGCAAACTTTCCCATCAGAATAAACTGCAGTTCAAATGTACATAAACCATCAATAAGACTCAATCTAAAAGCTCAAAAAAGCAGAGAGAGAGAGAGAGAGAGAGAGAGAGAGAGAGTACTTATTCAGAATAAGCACTCACCATTAGGATGCCACATCTCCGAAGTGAACTGCACAGTTGGTGGGAGATTAGGATAATCATCTGGAAACGTCATAATCGCATTAAAGAAGCCCCCTTCACTGCAACCGAAAGCATAAAGCTCCAATGTCAAATACAATTCATCAAAACAACTTAAAAACTAAGCTCGCATTGCATAGAAAAAGACTTAAAAGAAAACGAGATATTCAACCTCTGTCAAACATAGCATAAGCAAAACAGAACCAACCAAGTCCTTACCACAATGTAATGAATCAACAAAGCAAATACAAAACAAAAGATTCATGTCACACCGTAACCAATCAGCTAAGCCAATACAAAAGATAATATCCAAATAAACAACCAAATCAATGCACAATCTGAGACATATCCAATTCCATCCAAATCCGTATAGAATCTAATAGAAACACACACACAATCATCTAAACTCTATGCTCGAATCAAGAATCTAAGACCATCAAAGATTAGAATTAAAAAAAAAAAAAACTCACTACAAAGTATCAGGAGGACCCATGATCGAGACGCTCCATTGAAAAACGTTACTCTCATCAACGAGCCCAGCAGAGAAACCATCAACGGGGTTCTTACACAGATCTGAAACACAATTAGGTAAACCGGAATCGAAATTTCAGCAATCAATCGAAAACCAATCAATTCAGAAATCGCGAGATCGGATTCAAAACAAAAAACCCTAGAAAAGATCGAGAAAGAGACCTTTGAGCTGTTTCTGGAGAAGAAGGCTTGCTTGATTCTTCGCCATCGCAAGAGAGAGAGAGAAGGCTCTAGATTCGGGGGAGCCAAGGATTTTTGTTTGATGTGTAAACGTTTTTGGGAGGTTCTATTTATATATTTTTCCTGAATATTTTATTTTATTTTCCCGAAAATGATATTTAAAAGTTAAATGGAGCAATCGTTGTGAAAGGAAAATCTCCAATAGCTAACTAGAGATGCACAATTAATTGACTTTTCTATATTTTTCTTTCATTGTAACGTTAGGAATGACGTTATTGTAACGCTCGGAAAATTATTGTTAGTAATTCTATGTTTGTTTTTCGGTTTATATAATTTATTTCCGTCGAATGATCAATGTGTTACTTTTAGAAGGTTAATTTATTTACTAATCATATAGTCATTTATCAGAGATATTCCTTGTCGTAATTCTTTAAATTGTTTTAGTTCAAACACGCTTAGTTTTTAAAAAATTATCATAAATATAATTAAAAACATGATATTCAAAACAACTATTATATAGTTTGCTAAGTATATTTCCATCAAGATGATATATTTTAAAATTATTTTAGTTCAAACCCGCTTAAATTTAAAAATTGTATTATAAAAAATAAATGTAATTTAAATACATTACTAATCAAATCAAATATTTTTAGACTTTGTTATGTATGTTACACTTGTATTCTACATATCTATAGTTAGTACTCCACATACATTTATGTAGAAAGGATTCAATTGCCAAAAGAATTATAAGATTCCAAGATATGATTTTCATATGTGGTTTGTGAGAAAGAGTCTGGGGCTTAATATCTCGAGAGACTAAAATATAGATGGCTTTTCATTTGTCGATATGCATTAAATTTTCTTCTTTGATCAAAAGACTAATCGAATGCCGATAATAAGAATCACTGATTTGTTATTTCGTTTTCTTTCATATTCTAATGATTAGAAGAAACATTTGTTTAAATAACTAAGAAGATTTTTGTCGAGAAAAAACAAATAGAGAAATGTCGAAATACAGGATTATCAAATTGAAAATATTAGATCTTAGCATTATGATCACAGTAAATTACTGAAAAATTATTTCAAGTTTAGCTTACATAGGAGGCAAAAGTATGAGTGATAACTGATAACTTCGTAGTTGTCTTATATATGTAATATTTATAGAATCATATTTTATTTTGGAGGGGTTTGAATAGTTTGGTTAGGTTGATTATTCAAAACGATCATAAGCCTTGGAACCTAGAAGAATACATCGTTCAAAGAATGTAATTCTAAATGGTTTGTGTAGAAAATACACATACAGAGAATATATAACTTGGTGATAACGCCACATGTCATGCATGCTGCTATAAATATTATGAGATTGAAACTCATTTATGAATGGAATTTACAATCTATACTATAATAAAAGGGGATATCCTCAAATTCTAGCTATGACACGTTGACTAAAAAATCAACCAATCATAATATAACAATCTGCCATGTCATAACTGAACACACACCAAATCCATATTCGTAGCTTATTATAAAACAAATTAGGCCCATCTCAGTCCTTTTTCACCTTCCCCGTTTCTCTATAGTAACACATGCACCAGCCTCTCATTTAATCCCCTTATTTACTTCTTCAAACATGAGACATGGAAGCGTTCTGACTCCCTCAATCTTTCATCATGTATAAAATCATATTCCTAGACTAATCCACGGGTTAGAGGAACTGATCGGGATATGTAGAATCAGAAAGATGATGGCGTCTACAGATTCGTCTCAAGCTGCGTTGGCTCTTCCTCTGTCAGCTTGAGAGCGAATCGATGTCTCTGTTGCTTCTATTGTAGCAACTTCGATCAATTTGGCGGCAATTAGAGTGTGAATAAACAAATGACATGTTTAAGGATGAATAAGAGGAAGAAGATGGTGAAGCGGCTAAGGACAGTTAGATCTTGAGGGATTTTGCCCAAATATTGTCTTTGATACCATCATATCTAACTTTTAAGGTTTGTGCAGGAATATTACAAACATAACCGTGGATGTTCAGTCAAATAATGTCTTTAAACAGCTACTCAAAAATTTATCTGAGGTAAGCATTGTTTATTTGCTAGAAGAAGAATCTCAAAAATATTATGGCTTACACACAAAAACTTTTAGAGTGTGTATACTATGTTCTTTTACATCACTTAGACTTAATAGTCTGAAATCATGTGTACAGTAAACTTAACTGGTGGTGAAGGTTGGAAGAAGACCAGGTGATGCAGTAACCAAAAGAGTTGTACTTGAACTGAACTGGAAGTAAGTTAAGACTTATTGGTTTATTAATTGTCATAAGTAACTTAAAAATGTTTTGACAAGGCAAACAATGGAGTAGAAGACATGTGTATGGTGTTTTTTAACAAGCGCCTCAAACTGCACCGTTGACTACATTCTACGGCGGGCAAGTGATTATGTATCTTTCCAAGCTGTGTTTTCTGTCTCCTTTAATTCTTTTCAGATATATATTTTTTGTATATCATTACCACATTTCAGGTTAAGGCCGAAGGTGATATTGGGTTTGTAATGGCTGGTTTTAATGATAACATGGCTGGAATTGGAGAATGGCTACAATGTAGTCCTAAACACAAGAATATATCAAAAGCAGAACTCGGTACAGAGGTTTCTTTGAAGAAGAGAAGAAGAATGAGAATTTTCTCCAAACCAGTGTTCTAGAGAGAACGATTTATTCACGTAGTGGCCTTAGTCAAAGGGTTGATGCGAGAACCTGGTTTAAATGTACCGAGTGTAAACACAGAGTCCCCATGTTTAACCATCTGTTTTCCTGGTCTTAGCCCTGCTACCCTATACAAGCACGGTCGCCAGACTGTTCTCTGGATCAACAGCGGAGGCAGACTATTGAAGCACACCCTGCTTCATCAGATGATTTCAAGTCTTAATCTTCAACTGTAGTATGACAAGCAACATTATTAATGATATGTACATGGTGATGTTAATCGCTGTATTCTTATATTCTTTAAAAGCAAGAGCTTTAGTACTGGACAGATAACATCAGAGTCATTTAGCTTGGTGCACAAACAAGTTAGGTTCCTCCACTGCTTGATATTTTTGTGGTTATTTAGCATCTTTGGCTACATTTTTAGTTTGTAATCATATGATGCCTAAAGATAGTGTTTTTGCAGGAAAACCAATATTTACAAAGAAGCATGCAAATATCATTTTCCCCTAGATGTTGCCGATGATTTTCATGTAGTCACGCATGTTTATAATTGCATTACACGTTCACTTAACTTTCGTAATTTCTGGTGAAATTCATGGCACCATTTTTCATTTTCTTTTTTTCCCCACAGGTCTCTCACAATTTCACTTGGTATATGTCATCACCAAGCTTGGCATGTTGTTTGTATACAATTTAGAGTCTGCTTTTGCTATCTGCAGAAATCGGATAAGTCTCACCCATTTTTCTCGACTTTTGAAGCTTTCTCATTTGGAGGTTTCTATGCCATTAATAGGAGCGGAAAAATTCTTTTGGCTATCACAATACCTTTTATTAGTGGTCAAGTATTCATAACCTTATTTTTCAGTTTTTCACAGCTATTTCAACATATCATGTAGAGAACACTGCTTTTGTATAACAGTCAACAATTTCCAACTTGCTATCAATCTGCCTGATAAAAAGGAAACCTCCTTGGTGCAGAAAATCTTATTTGTTACCTTGGTTCAGATGAGAGGATTTGTGCTCTTGCTGAAGTAATTATAATTAACTAAAGTCATCTGGACGAAAAAAAGCCATTTGTTTAGGTGAAGTTTCACAAGATGACAGCAGGTTGTCCAGCGGTTCCAATAGTTATTTGCTCAAACAAAGTACAAGGACCCTGCTGAGCTTGCTGCTGAATCTCCTAAGGAAATTCTACGGACACCTGATATAATTGCTAAATTACATGTATTTGTTCTATATTTAATATATCGTAACGTTAATACACATAAAAATATTTGACTATGATTACATATGCCTCTCTTAGAAACATATACGTAACCCTTAAAACCTTTTCACGTGGACTTTCTTTTTCAAAGATTAGCTCCCTCTATTTTACACACTTCTCCCCGCCTCTCATTAACATCATCATGCTATATCAAACGCTTGGGACATCAGCCAACGCACTCTACATTCCATAGACGCTAACAAACGTTAAATGTGTAAGTAATGTCGTCTTTCATCAGATCTTAGCCTTACAAGGTGTTACTCTGGTAATTTACTCATTTTGTCATTGTTATTCATTTTAAGGATCTCTTATCGCATACACCATGTGTAAACCAGATCCTAATCACCGTAGGACGTGCAAGTATGACCAACCATTTTTCCAATTTTCCTTACGAAGGTTAAATCTTGCTATCACACAACCATGGAGATGGAGAGCTTCAGAGCAGGTCTTACCCCAACAATATTCTACATCCCCAAGTTCAAAACTGACGAACATTGCTCTTGAATCGTGTATAGTTTAGTGTTATATGTGTTCCCACATCTGGATTTGATATTTTCACTTACATCAAAACAGAAACAAATATTCATTTTCACACGACACAAACGTCCCTAAAATATTTTATTAAAATTTTCTTGCATACAGGTCCAAATGATTCACAAAGCACACAAAATACATGCGATTCTCATAAATAAAAAAGGTACATAATCTTTTTTAAATGCACATAACATTCAGTCAATTACAAATATGCTACAGTTATTCATATCAAACACACTATTTTAAAATTCTTACTACTCTGAATGTTACATGGAGTTTTAAAATTGAAGAGAATGCAACTATAACATTTAATAATTAAATCAGATGTATAAATACATATACAATACATAAAAGTAACACAAAATATTAAAAAAATATATAAAAGAAAGAAAATATTAAAAATTTATCAGCTATAGTATTTGAAGTTTTAATAGATTAAACATGATTATTAAGAAAACATTTTAGTCCAAAAACATGATTACTAAAAGAATAGTAGAATCTTTAACATTGGTTACATCTAAAATTAATCTTAAAATATAAATGAATGATATGTCAATAAAAAACTTATAAAATTTCTAAACATTTCATTCTAAGTTGTCAAACATCATATCAAAACAAATAAATAATATAATATAACAAAATAAATTATTTTGAATTTTGATGTTTAAGCAAGGGTTGGGCTTCGGCATAGCCACATGAAATATTAGCATATGGTCCCCCAAAATTTCCAAAAACTTTATATTGGCAAAGGTTCCTAAATTTGTTAATTTTTTAAAAAATAGTCTTACTAAATTGTTTAGGGTCCACATAGTCTCAAGGTCGCCCATGTGTTTAAATTATACTCCTTTTATTTCAAAATTATCAATTTTAAAAAAAATATTATAGAAACAAAATATTTTTACATTTTCAATACTTTTTATTAAGTAACAATTGTAATTTTTTGAATAAATTAATCGTGTTTATTGAATTTTATTGACTAAATTTATACAAAATAACTAATCATAAAATAATATATTTATAATAAAAATTTTAAATAAATTTTAATATGCATGAAAATATAAAACAATATTTTTGAACATTAATTTTTAGACAAATAAACCGCGCGCAGCGCGGTAAAATCTCTAGTTTCCTCTAAGAATTGTTTATTTGGCTAATATGTCTCGTGAATTGTTCAGTTAACCGATAGACAATTACAAAAATATGAAAGCGTAGATTCAATTAAACAAATAAAGAATATGACATTATATAAAGGTTTTTTGTTAAAAAAAAAAAGAAATAATATAAAGTTTAACTTGGAAGATGTCCTTTGGGCCTAAAGCTGCACTGCATTGGTATGAAGATATATTTTTCAAGTTGAACATATGCCTTTTCTTTTTCTTTTATGTATCTTCTTTTGACGCATTTGCTATTTTTGTACTTTAATTATATTTATATCATGTTGCATATGTATTGGAACGAGTGTATGTTTTTTTTTCTCTTCAAGTTTCTAATGAAAGAGAGATACGATTTTGGGTTTGGCAAAGAAACACTTTATTTGAGGGCACTGGTCATTGGCAAAAGCAGATCCAAAAGGCCTAGATTCCATAATCCCTTGGAGATTGCCACTCATTATGCTACCACTAATTTCAATTAAGGTTTCTTTAATCAAGTACAACAGATAAAACTGGAACTGCGAAATAATAACATAATGTTATTTTTCGTCTGCCCGGTTCCACAGTGTCTCCTTTGAATTTTCATTTTGAACTTGGTTTCCTAAAATTTAATTAGAATGGTTTTTCATTTATTTTAGATAATAATCACTGATTTTGTAGCCTGTATGTAGTGTTAGTGGATCGTCTCATCTTTTTACCTTATGGAGTACTATATATCTATAACGAGTTTATTGTTGTTCTCAAACATCGTCTTAATATTACGAAAGAGTTTTGCATGTATTTGAAAGGTGTTTTTTTTTTTTCATTTTAAAAAGTCACATAGTTTTATAAAAATATGTTGTATAAGTGTGTATATGGATATATGTACCTATATATATCCGTGCATTTGTCCCATATATAGATCTACGTGATGGTATTATCTTTGTTTTGTCCCTCGCGACAAAAAAAAAAAATCTCAGAGTTCCTTATAATTAGGGGAAATTGCATTGTTTTATAGCTCGTTGTATTGTTTTTTTCGTCTTTCTTTTGTTCTATTCACATATTAAACTTTTTTCTTCCTTCATCGTCACATTCTAGCGTCTGATTACCAACTTAGGTTTAAAATCAACAATATTCTTTTTATTCCATACGTGATGCTTCATGCTTGACAAAATTATCTAAAGTTATGGATCTGATATGATTAGAAGAAAGATATAATGTTTGACAGAAAATAAGAACTAAAGATTATATATATATACACACATAAATGACATCTCCACGTTACGAAAAAAAACATACTCATATTAAAATAATTTGACACTCATTAGTGCTAAGTTTTGGAAATGAAGCGCAGATGGAGTTAATTTTTTGACACTTTTTAACTTTTTATTAAACGACGTCACACCTTATGACTATATAGCAACCAAAGAACCCTACTTCAGGAGATAAAAATGATCCCTCTAGCTAGCCTCTGTTACAAAATTTTCTATTAGATAAAATTGGACCAAAGAAGTATATCATATCCTCATATGTATTATTGGAATGGTCTTCTCTTAGCATATCTATATTCGACATAATATGTTTATATTTGGTCACTTAATTACGTTTGACATATTATATGTCACATATATTACATGCTCTAGCTCTATATACATCTCGTAAAGGGTTTACAAGAAATTGAGAATTCGATAGATTATTCAAAAACACACACAAAAAAGAAGTTTCCACTACAACTCATTAATTCGTACAGAACCCACACTTCTACTCATATAGCCAATAACACCGATTTTGATAAAAAAATACTCACACTTTAAATATTTTCTAAAAGACAGAAAACATAATTCTATAACCATACCTTTCCCCCAAAATTAGACTTTGGATCATATATATATAGTTCCATCATCCATGGTTGATTTCTCCTCAGTAATATATAGCCCCCATGACAAGAGATCCATGCACAACCCAACCAACAAAATAATCATCAAGAACAATGCTGCATGCTTAGAATGAGAGATGGCCTGTTGAGTTGTTGGAAGTGAAACCAGCCCAGTTACTAATGTTGCTACTACCTTCCCATGATGTGTATCCATCATTCTCCACTGGTTTTATGTTAATATTCCCCAACAAGTTTCTGGATAAGTTATTCAATCCGTTCACACCCTGATCATTCTCTTCGGCCTTCACATTTCTAGCTTGTGCAGAAGCCATATCCATCAAGGGTTTAGACCTTAGTTGATTGGAATAATCACTACTCTCTTGTTGAGGATCAGCATGGTTAACACCTTCATTGCCTTGTAGAGATGGATACATCACATTTGAAGATTGATCAAACCCTTTCGTGTTGAGCAAGAAAGGGAATTGCTGAGCTTGTTGCAATGAAGATACTCTCCATGGATCCAAGATCCCACCACTAGAACTCCAATCCAATCCAGTGTTACTTGAATTGTAATCTCCAAGGCTTTGGAAAGGAGGCAACACCGGCAAGTTAGAATTAAACCCTGGCACTTGGCCGTAGCTTAGAAACTTGCTAGGGTTTGAGTAACTTGTGTCACAAGAAAGCAATGAAGTAGTATTATTGTTATCAGCTGACACCACAACCGTAGCTTTCGATCTCCCACCACCGTTGGGTTTGCCTCTCTTGTTCCTCCTAAAGCCTCCTCCCACAGGAACATTCCTCAACGCACCACCACGTGTCCAGTAACGGCGACATGTCTTGCAGAAATGGCGAGGCTGAGTAAGGTTGTAGTTATTGAAGTAACAGAACTTAGTATTGGTGGAGTCACACCTAGGGCACTTTAGAGCTGCTTCAGGCAATGGGATTTTCGCGATCCGAGCACGTTCCACCATTGAATTGACCACCCTGGTTTGGCTCGAGCCAGCCTGAGTACCCGGCGGTGATGAGAACTGTGGTAAATTGAAACTAGGGTTTTGGTCTGTTGTGACACGGTCTGGCTGTTGTGTGTTTCCTTGCTGCATAATATTAACATAATACTTAGTTTTTAGGAATGTAATGAAGCAGAAACGTTTTCTAAAAGAAACGATTGAAACATCGATCGAGGACTAAAGCATATATATAGAGCAAATTATTCTACTTTGATAAGATGTGCTGATTTATAACAGCTTTTCATCAAAGCTGCAGAAAGATATTAACTCAAATTAAAGTTGTAGTAACTTTTATATATTATTTTTGTTTAATCCAGTGGCTGAAAAAGAAAAAGGTAAAGATTAAGCAGAAATTAAAAGTCCATCCTTAAGAGTTTTTATTGGTAAATCAACCAAATAAATCATCATTTTATATTTCATGGTATATTCGAGAAGATAGGAATATCTATAAGTATATACAGGCAAAGAAGAAGAGGCAAACAAGCTAGCGAGCAAAAAGATGATTGAACTTGGAGCAATATAGAAGGGATCAAGAACTTATAGTATCATATATATAGATTGATTACCTGCTGCCAGTTGTGTGAATCGAAATTATTCACTGGAAGAGAAGAGAAAACCATCTCTAAAAGCTTTCTTCTAAGGTAAGATTTTGCAGATATGGTGGAAAGTCACATCACTTAAGAGAGAATTGATCTAGATAGAGAGAAGAGAAAGACAGAGAGAGAAGGGAGGAGCTGAATGATAGATAAAAAGAAGAGATGAGGTTTCCTTAATTTAATTTATTTTGTATTTTATTCTTTTTTTTTCCTTTAAATTTCCATCATTCTCTTACGCTCTTTGTTTCTTTTTGTTTTCATCAAAAACCTTCTTGTTTATTGTTAAGCTTTTTGGAATTAAGTGTCAATTTAAACATCTATATGTTCTTATCTTTACAAGTGTGTGCGTCATTGTTTCTTGGTTGTATCAATGTTATATGATCAAATATGAATTGTTTCACACATCATACTAAGTTGTAACAAAAAGCAAGTTGAATCTTAATAAGTTTTACATTTTATTGTTTAAACATGATATTGTGATATTGTTGTTTGGACAAGATATTGTGATATTATTATTTGCACATGATTTTGTGAAATTTACTTAATTTTTTTTGTGTGGCCATAACATTTTTCTCCAACATATTTGGTTCGAATCGGTTGGTGACACTTATACGATACTAGCGTACACCATTAAATTATTAATATCACATTATGTGCTTAAAAACCTATTTTAAATTTTCTAGAATATACTATTAATATTGTATTATTTATATCAAAACCCAACTTTGAGCATATTAAATTGAGAATACTATTGCTTGTATTTTTTATGAAGACTAATATCCGAAAGTTATCTCTAAATGACTAGGTTTCCTTCAAAAAATATATTAGTTATGACTTATGAATTTGCAGTGATCAGAATGTGTCTATACTAAGAATATGTAGTCTCTATATATATACAATTTGATCAAATTAAATCACTTCACTACGACATTTGTTGAAGAAAAAAAGAGTAGCTTGATGAGATATGTGTATATATTCCTTGTCAATCAATGAACAAAAGACAAGTGAAGTCTAAGTTGGTATCCTGGTAGATAACTCACTCCCCGTCGATACGATCCCGATTCCTATGAGTGGATTTATTATATATTTTTCTTAGGAAGAAAGAAAACTATAGTATTTCATGAGAAAGGATATTTCTTGGATTCACATAATATAAAAATAGATGTATATATTTTAGGGAGAAACGATAAGGACAGAGTTTTCTTAGCATGTAAGCTTTTTTTTTTGCATACGTTTACAATGGTGCCCAAAAAGAGATGTGAAGAGCGAGAGTGGCCATGCAGAGAGAGAAACCCTAGGTACATCCTTTCCTTTTTTTATATTAAAAAGGTCAAGAACAACGCGGGAGGAGAATAATTAGATTA